>JAAVUB010000647.1:0-21086 GCA_014898885.1 Fusarium lyarnte (nom. inval.)
CTAGGACAGGGGGAGGGGGGGCAGGGAAAAAAAGGTTATGTTTATGGGTAATTTTGGCTGCGGCGCTATTGAGGAGGTTGTTTTGACGTGTGACGTGAGGGTGAAGGTCAAGGTTTGTTTCAGTGAGGCTCAGCTGTCAATTGCGCCAACATTCTTCGTTGGCTTGTGATACTTACTACAGGAATGTACCATGAATCAACTCTTGAATGCATGTATAGAGCACATCTGCAGGATCGGATTGGCTCTTCTTCATCTAAAGACCAGCCATGCAAGACAACCAACACTCACCTACAACACAACAACTTCAAAGCAAGGTCAAGTAAAAGTCGTGATTAATGAACATATCTACGTCCAATCTTTAGACCGGTAGTCAAAATGCTTCCAGTCCATCGAGAAACAAAGTTTACATGAAGTGTGTCTTTCTATCCTCCACTGCATCAACCCAGGGCTCGACATCAATAACCCTAGATCATCCAATCTCAACCTCATGATCTAAAGAGCGAAAACAGCAGCGGCGACCATACCAGCCAGAGGGATCATCTGGCCGATGGCAGCGTTGTCAGTGACAGCAGCTGAGTCGCTGGAAGTGGGAGTGCTGTCTGAAGCAGCGGTAGCGGGACCATCGCAGTGCCCTGAGATAGTTAGTATGTGATCCCAAGATCGTGGTGAGGAGGAACGTACAGTGGTCGCCATGGGGTTCACAGCCGGTAGACTCAGTAGGAGAGGGAGCAAGCGAACCAGTGCCGGTAGCATCATCGTGGTCGTGGTCATGCTCAGACTCAGTGACCTTGGCCTCAGTCGCAAGAGTAGATCGAGCGCCCTCGCAGTGCCCTAGATACCCATGTCAATAGACAGTTACGGTTGAAGAGAGCGAGGAACATACAGTGGTCACCGTGAGGCTCACAGCCGACGGACTCAGTAGGCGAAGGAGCAAGAGCCTCAGTCGCACCAGCAGAGTGATCATGGTCGTCATCATGCTCAGCCTCAGAGGTAGCAGCAACAGCATCAGTACGAGCAGCCTCGCAGTGCCAGTGATCACCATGAGGCTCGCAACCAACAGACTCAGTAGGCGAAGGAGCCTGGGCCATGATGGCGGGGAAGAGGCCGAGAAGGGCGACGGCGAAAGTAGTGGTCTTCATCTTGGATGCGCGTGATGTTGATGTGAGCGAGAGGATGTTGAGGTGAGATACTGGCGGGAGAGGAAATTTTTATATCCCTTGCAATGAGAGTGAGAGTGATTAATAGGCTCTGCCAAGAGAATTGCCTTGCCACTTGCGAGGTTTGTAGGATGCAAGTGTTGGACTAGCAAGGAACGGGCTGTCGGAGAGGGAATGATGGACGCATTGAGAGATCCATTGTCAGCGCGTGGGGGTGTTACGAGCTCTATAGAGACTTCTGTGGCGTATTGTGCTCGAACTGGATTGCTCAGCTGAGCTGGGCTTTGAGATGACGGTTCAGCCGTTGGTCACCGTCTGTCAAGATGCATCCAACATGCTCGTGTAAGTGCAAGTAATCATTAGAGGTATGCCATTCAGGTACTCAGCACCCCTCTTCGATCACCACTAGTCATACTGCCCACACCAACAACCAACACGTCTCTATAGTCTAAAGGATCGCGATCAAAAAGACTCCAAGTCCCTGTCCTGTTGTCGATGTCCCTGTCACTCATCGTGAGGCTTCTCTTGGCGATGCCCATCAAGGTCCTCACCTTAAAAAATGGACCCCCTGGACAACCCCACCAACGACCACTAATAATCGTATCCACTCTGCCACTGTAGCCCTCGGCCAAGAAACGAATCAGGCAACTCTTATTTTTTATTCCTTGACAACGGGAATAAAAAGTCTGTAAAACGGGCTGGTAGGTACTTGTGATGAGTATGCGCTGTTGTGACCAGCCAGAACCTTGATAACCTTGAAACTGTATTCATTCAACGTGAATGCACAGTATTTCCTTCAAACCAACCCCTCCATTGCACTGCATTGCACTTCACTATGAAGCCACACGTAGTCGCCTCAACGGTCCTCACTATCCTGTTCGGACCGTTATGCACAGCCGCAGACGAGAACATCAAGGTAGACGCCTTGAACCAAAACAACCCTGATCTCGCCTCCATCCCCAACATGGTCTGTCTCCTGCTATTCCTGCTCCTCATCGCATACAAGCTACGCAAGAGAATGCTCACCGCGACAACCACATCCCCCCAGCTAACCCGTCGATCACAGTCCGGGTCTGTTGTCACTTCATTAGAGCAATTTTCCTGCAGCCCTGATACCCCTCGCCATGTCGAAGCCAAGAAGAAGTTGGACAAGAGCATGGCGATAGGGTGGGGGAATTGGAACGCTCAGCATCCAAGACATCGATTGCTTGATGCATTGTATGGATACAGCAGATACCACGAGCGTCAGAAAGCTGAAGTTGATCGATTTGAGGGTCTTTATAAACACGTGTCTAGAGCCCAGAAATCTGTGAGTTTGCCCTGTTCACGTGGACGTTCAGAAGTCTGACAGGAACAAAGTTGCTAGAGCATCAAGTCAACTACTCCAAAAAGTTCACCCGCATAGTCGCTCTTTTGAAGAAGAACCAAGAGCTCTGTGATGCCATAGTCCAAAATGCCATGAAATTCTATGGTATTGATGAAGATGAGCTTCAGAGGCACATAAGTTCCGCTCAGACTTCGGGGAGGCTCGCAGATAAGATTTCCGTATCTCAGGCTTTAAAACATTATGTTCGAGACTGGACAGAAGAGGGAGAATCCGAGAGAAAGGAGACTTTTGCTTGCCTTGTGAAAACCCTTCAGGGGTTGTTTCCTGTGAGGGACGATGAGAATCCGGTCAAGGTTCTTGTGCCTGGATCGGGACTGGGACGACTTGGACATGATATCGCGAGACTTGGAGGTAAGATTACTTTGAAAACACAGCATCTCATCATCCTTCAGTCTGTTGTCTGAGATAATAGTTGAGTTCTAACAACATCTAGGATTCGAGGTAACTGTGAACGAATGGTCCATGTATATGAACATCGCCTACCGTTTCATCGAAGCCAACCGCGCTCAAAACACCCACTCATTCCACCCCTTCATCGACGGCTGGTCCCACCACGCCACAGAATCCGACATGATTCGGGAACTTACCTTCCCCGACACATCCCTCAACTCTACATCCGTAGTCCTAACTGAAGGCGACTTTACAACCGTTTTCAACGACAAGACCGGCTATTACGACATAATAGTAACATACTTCTTCATCGACACAGCACGCAACCTAATGAGTTATCTCGACACCATTAAGAAGGTGTTAAAGCCGGGTGGACACTGGGTAAACCTTGGACCATTGCTCTATGGAACTGGGCCGTTTGTGCAGTTGACGCTGGAGGAGATTGTCCAGGTTACTGAGGCTATGGGGTTCGAGTACCTCGATACAGATGAGAGTTGCGGACCGTTGACATTCGAGGGGAGGACGCTTAGAAGTATGGAGGCTGTTTATGGGTTTAACGATAAGGCTTTGACCAAGAGTGCGTATAATGCGCAGTTTTGGGTGGCGAGGAGATCGATGAAGCCATAACAGCGAGAAGTCAGCAATAGAATGATGGATTTGATGTTCCCCAACTAGCCTACCTCCCAAAAACTATTTTATGGACCATCCTTATTGACAGACGCCGATATTTAGTATCATGAAGCTCTATACTTCCCATGAAAGCCACCTCGTAGAGCTTTCGTGATTGTTGATTCTGTGTTACTCTCCATGAGAAGCCGCCAGTTAGATATCACCAACCAGATTTGCCGTTTCTTCCTACCACTCTTGAAGAAATCGTGTTTGAGTCACGTCTTATGTTCCCCATCTCAACGTCGTCCTAGAGACTTTGGAGATATAGCAGTCCGCTTCTCTTTAACAGGAAGACTTGATGACTATCATTCTCTTACCTTCAAGAGAGATAATGTCTTGCCAAAGCCACCCAAGCATTATCGTTCCAGGACGTATATAAATAGCCAGTCTATCGACCGTCTATCAATTCTCCATTGCCTGAGTTATCAATGGCGATCCCATCTTCGTGTCGAATTTCCTACAAGGGGATAGCTTACCCCGCCTTGTACGTCAGGGCGGACGACATGCACTAACTCGAAATAGCATCTCGTTGGTATCTCGACGCGATAACGACAATTTGCTGATTGCGATACCAGACTTCTTCATCAATTGCTTCCTCATACTCATCGCAATTCTGCTATAAGTCGCGAGCTGCCATTCCCTCTGAACAGAAAGGCGTGATATCAGCGACAGATCAACGAGTCACAGACAACTGTGTCCCCGCCACACCCGGAACCCAACTCAATGCCCTCCGCGACGCCTCCGAAGTCGGACAAAGTAAAGAAGAGGCCCAAAGTCAGAGGTTACTATATCCATGATCCATAGTAACTCGGCCAGTCAAGACTAACGTAGTTGTAAGGATGCTATCAATGTTCCCGTCGACGCATAGACTGTGATCGCAGAGAACCAACATGTGGCAAATGTTCTGCCAAAGGCATCAAGTGCAGTGGATTAGGCCTACGATATCGCTTTAACGATGGAATTGCCGCCCGTGGAAAGTTTGTTGGGAAATCAATACCTATCATCGATGGGATAGAGGCACATTCTCCAGAGACAACGTCGGTCTCAAGTGTCAAGAGACGCAATGATCCCTTTCGTGCAAGTGGCTATGAAATTTCCGAGCAATCCTCATTTGATGTCGATACGACAACTGAAGAAGAACACGAGATACAAGATCTGGTTGTCTCAAATCACGTACCAGTATCTATCGACTGGGGCTTAGATCACGTTGATCCCAAGTCAAGGTTCTGTCTTGGTTACTGTAAGTCTCCCTTCATCATCTTTGACGCCATCTAACCATGCACAGTCTCAAATAACATCGCCCAACTCATCGCAGTCATAAACATGGGCTTCAACGGCTATCGTGATCTTGTCTTACCAAGAGCAGAAACAGATCCCCTAGTCCGAAAAGCAGTTCTTCTCGTCGTCGAACAGCATCTCTCTTTACAGAACGGCACTGCAATATCATTGGATCCAGCGGCCTATGGATCTCTTGTCCGAGAACTGATAATGCGGTCTCATCAGTGCGCACCTCAGGATGATGATTCAGCACTTACTGCGTTGCTGCTGCTGCATATTCGGGAAATGATCAGTGGAAGTGATAACTTTAGACTCATCTATGGTTCGCTGCGGGTGGTTGTCAACGCACTTGCGAAGAATACCGGCGAAGGAACTCCTGATCTTAGGAGGTTCCTGCAGATGCAGATACTAAGGTATGGATGATCACAGGGACAACTGACCAGCAAACACTAACACGGCCTCAGAGTCTGTCTCTTTGGAGAATCTCTCTTTAACGAAACCAACGGCGTTCACTTCATCCAGGCCCAGCAAAAAGCCTGTCTCGAATTCATAACATGGTGCGACCGCTTCCACCCTGAACTGAAAGACCTCCTCTCCCAGCTCGCCGCCCTCACAACATGGGCCTGTGACATCTATGTCCAGCGCGCCATCTTTAACCCCCCGCCCTCAGAAACCGTTCCCATGATCGAGAGATTCAAACAATCACTCGGCCAAGTCGACGCTTATGTTGATATCGTGGGAAGACACCTTCTAGCTTGGCCGTATTTCATCGTAGCGGCGGAGAGCTCGACGGCGGATCATAGAGAGTTCTTCTTGGATAAGTTGGTCAAGTTGCATAATACGACTGGGTGCTGGAATCTGTTGAGGGCTATTGATCAGGTTAAGGAGATTTGGGCCTCGCAGTCTTCGATTCGATGGACGAGTTTGCTTGGTGGACCGACACAGGCTTTTATAATGTGATTACTCGGTAAATAGCTTGATAATGCAATGATCTATGCTCCTAGGACAGAAGTGACTACTTTTTCGACCTTGTCGACCAGCATCTCGATCTCCTCCCTCGTGATTGTGAAAGGAGGCGAGACGATCACCATATCTCCCCGAACACCATCTAGGCAGCCGGTGCTTGGAATCAATGAAATTCCATGATCATCTCCCAACCCAGCCTTGTGAATCTTTCCAGCGATTTGTTCGCTCAGATCAAAAGGTTCCTTTGTGTCCTTGTCTCGAACAAACTCTAGCTGGGTCACGGTTAGCAGAGCCTTTCTATAGCGATGTCTCAACTTACGCCCCAGTACAGTCCTCGTCCACGGACATCTCCCACATTCTTGTGACCTGAAAGTCGGTCTTTGAGCTTATCACCCAGTACTTTGCCCATCTCTTGCACATTCTGCAGCATGTTGTCTTCCTTCATAACAGTCTGCACAGCATACGCAGCTGCACATGCAACAGGATGGCCCTGATAGGTTTGACTGTGAGAGAAAGCTCCTGACCCGTTGGCAAGAGCGTCTGCAACTTTGTTACTGACGAGCAAGGCCCCCACGGGCATGTATCCAGCTCCCAGTCCCTTAGCTACAGTCTGTAGATCTGGCACTACACCTTCTTGTTCCCAAGCATGGAGCGTGCCCGTTCTGCCCATTCCAGACATGACTTCATCCATAATCAGAAGAGCGCCGTGACGATCGCATACTTCTTTAATAGCCTTGAAATACCCAGGCACCGGAGGCGCACAGCCTAATGATGTTCCGGATACTGTTTCAGCGATAAACGCACAAACGGTGTCAGGGCCGACACGTTGAAACTCTTCGTCTAGCTCTTTAGCTAAGCGTTGAACATATTGCTGTTCTGTTTCATCCGCTTTCATCTCTCGATAGGGATAGCATGGAGAGACATGAGAAACGTTGGTTGCAAGAATGGGTTCGTACACGCCACGTCGTGCCTTGTGGCCTCCTACTGCCAAAGATCCAAGAGTGTTGCCATGATACGATTGCTTGCGAGCAATGAAATTCGTCCTGGATGACTGTGGTGTTGGTAACTCTGTAAAATACTGACGGGCGATTTTCAAAGCTGCTTCAACAGCTTCAGTACCTAGGATTCTTGTTAGAGACAGCTGAAATACTTATTCGACAAAAGGCGCACCTGAGCTGACTATGAAAACCTTGGACATAGCCCCGTTGGTAGACTCAGTCAGGAAACTAGAAATCTTCTCTGCTGCTTCTGTAGTGAAGAATGGGTTGTAGCAATATGCTACCTGGTCCAGCTGAGCAGAAATGGCTTTTTTGACTCTTGACTCATTATGTCCGATCGCTACGACAGCTGCACCTGAAGATGCATCTAAGATCCGATGACCCTGGTCTGATTCTAGCCAACATCCTTGACTTTTGACAATTCTTGGTGGCGGGCTGTTGATCTTGGCGTGTAGGGTTGAAACACAAGCACGGCTAAAGCTGGATAATGGTTTCTTGCTGCGAAGGGTGGTTCTTGCAATGATATATGTTGTGTGATGGGTAGCAAACCTCATTGTGAATATCGACAGGTAGAAGTTATTATGGGAAATAGTTGAGAATACAGAGTTGGCGACATCGGATGATATGTATAAGCCACTATCCGCGCTTAGCTATCGTCTTCGAGATAGCTACATCCTAAAGAGGAAGGGAAAGTGAGGAGACGCGTCCAATGACACGAAAGTTCATGATAACTATTTGATAAACAACCTTACAGCAGTTGCACGGCAGCATCGTCTCCATCGGCCTTCTGAATTTGGAATAGTAGTATTTTGGCTTGGTGGAGGGTAGTCGAGGCTAGATGCGGATCGGCAAAAGATACCGAATGCCGTGCCAATGCCAATACTCCATGAGACCGATACCCAAAGGATATCTATTCATAAATTTAGGAAGAGGAAATTACATACCCTTCAGATTAGAATTTACATGTGGCTTGAAAAGGACGAAGGGGAAAGGGAACGTCAACAATGCATTTGGCATAATTCTAGAATACTGTCTTCAGACTGAAATTCCCGTTAACGAGACTAAAGAACCCAGAGAAGTACCCAGTGTGTGATCATTTATGTTTTATGTGACATGTTAAAAGGCTCTATATAAGAATTGAATACTCTGCCGGACCTAAATCCTTTCCTAACCCTTAACAACCCTAAAGATAGGATACTCATCTCCAACTTCAAGAGGAATAATGTTAAAACTAGCATAAGAATCAATATTCTCAGGTTCTAATGCATTTAGAGCCAGTCCCGCGTTCTTCTGCCTGGTGCTGACTAGAAAGCTACCAGCCGGCAAAGTAAGCTGTCGCTTCTTGGTTTCAGCTGTAACAGTAGCAAGCACAGCTCCCTCGTAGTAGGAACTGCTGAGCTTTGAAGATATAATATTCAGTGCCTCAACTGTACCGCTCCAGGGCTTACTAAGAGTCTCGACTTCAAGACCGGAAACTTCAAGACGCTTAGCGATATCAGCCCAAGCAACAGGAATAAGGTAGGACTCAGGACGAGAGCGAGTTAGGTTCGCAGTTGTCGGCGTAGTAGACGCAAACTGGACGGGAACCTTGACGATGGAGCCGTTTGTATAGTCGATCATCTGGAACATTCGTGTGCTGTACTTTGTTGAGTCGGTGATGACGATGGGTTCTTTGGACTTGATGAAATCCTTGATACCGCCCTCGACGGTCTTAAAGACTTTCTGAGCGTTGTTGGAAGCTGTTTCGATTATGGAGCTAGCCATTGTCAAGCCAGCAGCAGTTCGACGTTGGAATTCTTGGTCGGCCAGACCGATTCCTCGCATCTCGATCAGGAATGTGATGGTTTGGGTGAGACCCATTGCATTGCGACCAATCTTGGCATCAGAGCCAGCTTCATCGAACCTATTGCAAGTCAGTTGACACGAACGTAAAACGAAAATCATAAAACGTACTTGGGCACATAATTAGGATCAGTGCTGGTTCTTCCAGTCACATATGGCTCCCATCTCAACCCAGCCTTGACCATAGCATCGCCAATGTTCTTGGCAAACAGCTTCTCCGAAAGGTCTCGAATATTCTTGTTGATGTTCAGGTTCTTCGCAGCAGAGAACAAACCGTCAGAAGCTTGAACGTAGTTACCGTATCGGCTTGATGAACCATACTCGTGCATATCAATCGCAACATGCGGAGCAAACTCGTTGAACAGTTGCTTGATATCACGGGTCTGCTGTCGTGCCAGCTTGGTATGATCGCGGTTAGGATCGAAATTCGTAGCGAGCACACGCTGGAAGTAGTAAACACCGTCGGGGTTGTACCGAGGCAAAATGACGATATCGAGATTCTTAAGGATCTTAGATGCCCACTTGGGGTCTTTGTCGAATTTGCCGAGGAGAGCAAGGAGGGATTGATCACCAGCTGGCTCATTTCCGTGAACAGCGCCTTGGACCCAAACTCGGACCTTGTCTGAAGTCTTTGGGCCCTTTGAAGAGGAGAGCTTGACAAATGGGAATGTTCTCAGTTCTTCGGATGTAAAGTTTGCTGTTTGATAGGTCATGTAATCATTTTTCGAAGCAATTCTTTCCATATAGGCCTCTGTACGTTGTCAGCGTGGGTTTATCAGAGTGCTCGAGTATGTGCATACCCATATCTTCGTGAGAGGTCGGCCCTTGGGTTCCATCCTTGAAACCCGACTGTCGACTCTTAGTGTCGAGAAAGGCTGGCGAATACAGATCGACATCAACATCCTTGAAATTTGCTGCTATCAAGGGGATGTCCTTACGGACGGTTACGTGGTTGTAGCCATATTGAAGGGCATTGACGGCAGAAGCGGCCGAGATACCAAGCAAGATTGTCTTACCCAACATTTTGAAAAACTGAAAGCTGGACGCCCCTAAAGAAGATGATCGAGGAGGGAAATACGGGTTTTATAGCCTGCATGGTCAGAGGCTGGTTCCTAAAGAGGTAGCTCATTACGTACGGCTCTACTTCTTGCTTCCGCGCTCAATTTCCCCTCAGATACAAAAGATCGTCAGGCATCAGAAAACTAGCATAGATTTAAGCATGACTTCGGGGGAAATCAACAAGAAAACGATGTCTTGGCACGGGAGAGATTAGCTTAATAAGGAAGCTGGCAAGACTTGAGTTGGGGATAGTGGGGTCATGTAGCATCGATGTTGACTTTGAGAGGGGTTGAACGTTGAGCATTGATGCGATATCTGATTTAGCGATACAAAAATTGGTATGGGGGTTGTCTGATCGATTTATGTTTGTACATATATCAAATTCTCGTCATTCGGTATTAGAACCATATCGAAAATTAGATTGAATTGCTGTGTTAGACAAGATCTCCAACCTCGGCGATATAGCGATCGACAAGATAAGGAACACTAGGCAATGCGGCAGTTATGTAAGGTTTCTGCATGCCCTCGAGAGTTAGCATAGCCGAAATTATCCACAATATGGGACCGATGTAAGAGATAGGCATTTAACAAGGCCTCAGAATCTATTACACCGAGGATCCGAAACGCTTTTGAACATATCACTAGCTGCTAGATATAGCCCTTGCATATGTATATCAAGTGGACAGAAAAGCCCATAGGACTCACCAAACTACCACTGTGGTCGACTGCTAATACCTAGCTGTCTTGATAGTTGGCAGAGTTTCGATGTGACTTTGTAGCAGTGGTATCTTTATCTCAATAGGGATACATATTGCGCAGTGGCCACGTCACAGCTCTTCGAGGTGCCGACAGAAGAATCAAGTAAATGGATGATGCATCTATATCTCACAGTATAAGAGAAGCTGGTTTTCTATATGAGAAGTTGCCTTGATCTATTCATTGAGCCTGAATAAGGTTAGGGAGACAAGAAATCTTGGTAAATCTATCCTAAATAATGAACAGACTTAGGTAAGCTTCATAGAAACGTAGTAGGTTTTCAGGCCAGTTATTTTTATTATCTTAATTTAAGGTCAGAAGTTTTTTTGCTCCCTGGGGTAAGGTTATCAAACTCAAAATAGTGACTCGAGGACTCCTAAATCCGGGTCATACCCAGCCAGACCAATGAGAGACTCTAAACCTGGTGGCTTGACTACAAACACTGCCGAGCTTGGAGAGTGCTTACGCTAAATGCCATCGCTGCACCGCGTCTTCCGACAAATATAGGCGCCTTTTTCAAGCAAAATGCTCGTTCCTCACACTGATCCTGCTTCGAAGCCGAAGCCTTACAAGAGAATCATATTTTATCATCAGACGCAATACAAAGACGACAGATACATTTCACTTCAACCTGCGATTCTCCCAGCCACAGGAGTCACACACGTCATTATCGCGGCTATCCACCTCAACACGCCTGAGCGCATCACCCTCAACGATGATCTATATGATGCAGACAGGTTCATTCCCCTCTGGGATGAAGTCCGTCAACTTCAAGCAGCCGGTGTAAAAGTGCTCGGCATGCTTGGCGGCGCAGCTCAAGGGTCATACACCAAAATGGACGGGTCGCTGGAGGGTTTTCACAGATGGTATCAACCTCTGCGCAAGATGATCGCGTGGGCGGGCTTTGATGGACTCGACCTCGATATTGAAGAGGCCATGTCGCTTGGAGGCGTCGTCCGTCTGATCGACCATCTCAAGACAGACTTTGGACAATCTTTCCTCATCACCCTCGCGCCCGTCGCACCAGCTTTGCTTAACAGGCAGAACCTCGGAGGCTTCAACATGGAAGAGCTCGAAAAGGGACTTGGCTCGCGAATCGCGTGGTACAACACGCAGTTCTACTGCGGCTGGGGTGACATGAGCAAAACACACGACTACGACACGATAATTGCGCGTGGCTGGCCGCAGGAAAAAGTCGTCATCGGATTGGTAACAAACCCGGCCAATTGCTCCGGGCACGTAAAAGAAGCAAAGCTGCGCGCGTGTCTCAAAGAGTTGGTGAGCAGGTACCCGAGGATCGGAGGAGTAATGGGCTGGGAGTACTACAACAGTGTCACTGAGGCAAGCCCTGAGATCGGGCAGCCGTGGAAGTGGGCCGAGATGATCAATGACATGTTGAATGGTGCATAGATCGAGGGAGGAAATGGTCCTAGCGAGTGATCAGATCGAGGGAGAAGCAAAAAAATATGAGGGTCATGATGGGGGGGAACTTGTCATCTTGATATATCTATGACGACAACCGTGCGCCATGTCGATCAAGGGCACGCGACAATTTCTACAAAACCCCAGGTTCTTTTTAATCTTAGATCTCGTATCCTTTAATTTAGATCTAGGTACCAACTTTATCCATTTGTTGCCAAGAATATCATATCTCTATCATAATGGCTGACGACGACGAGAAGCATATGCAAGGGCACAAGCACGAATTCGCCCATGACAACCATGATGATTGGGAAACTCAACCCCCCTACACAAGGCCCGATGAAGCCACTGAGAAGCGAAAGAACTTTGAAAAGAAAGTTCATGGCTCGTGCCACTGCGGTCGAGTGCAGTATTGGCTGAACAGCGACAAGCCTCTTGCGTCCAAGTACTGCCATTGCATAGACTGCAAGAAGATCCATGGTACTCCACTCAATGATACGCTATATGTTCAGTGGCTAATGAGTTCCAGGTGCTCCTTTCCAATGGGCAGCTATCTTCAAAAAGACGGACCTCTCTTTTGAGAACGGTGTCAAGAACCTTCGCTTCTATAAGACTTCGTCCAAGAAGAATGAGCATGTTCTTCCATGCAAGGTCGGCTGTGCCGAGTGCGGAAGCTGGATTATGGACGAGGGACGAAACATGGTGCTTCTGTTCCCGACACTCTTGAATCTGGATACGCCTCAGTTGAGGGAGAACTTCCAGCCACAGTAAGTTATGTTGCTAAAGATATGTGTTATTATAGTGCTAACTAGGCCAAGGTGTCACATCTTCTACACACAGAGAGTGGTTGACATTCCTGACGGAAAGGACAAGTGGACAAAGATCGATAATGATAGTGAGCTCATGAAGGACGTGGAGTAAGTCGGAACGTTGGTGCAGGGAAGCGATGGCGTTGGGGTGAGGGATTGAACTGATGCGGAAATCCGCCAGAGACGAATGGCCGTGTACTAAGACATCGCGACTATAAATCCAAGGGCTTGATTGCCCACTTAAAATATTTTACCCAGCCTGAATCCTCAGTGGCGCTGCTGTCCTAGCTCTCCTGGAAGCCCAATGACCATACTCGCCCAGATAAGTCGTCGGCTTGCGCTGGTGTCGAAGTGTGGTTAGATTCTAGAGTCGAACGACTGGACACGAGCGAAGGAGGCTGAGCGGAGAACAAATAAGGGGACTTTGCTTCCTATCATGCTGTTAGCAACGGCTATTGAGGATGGGTATATCAAGGACTCACTGGCTCTGGGGATGATAAATAGAACATTGCCATTTGTCAACGTCAACAATACCTTCTCCATCAAGGATATCCTTGATAGCAGAAAGTTTGTGATATTTAACCCTTAGTATAGTTTCCACGAGGTAGATCAGTTTTGGGTTGGTCTGCTTTGCATATGGATGGTTTGGATCTCCCATCAACCACGCCGCCAAAGAGCGAGGAAGCTGAACTGAAGTCGTGACTTCAGCCGACTGTTTTACGACGTAGATATTCAATCCGTTGTTTCGACGTTTCATAAGAAGTTGAAGGTAGTCATGGACACGCTGCATCTCATGTCGCCCTCGTCCAAGTAATGGATCCTGGTCATTTCCAAATGCTGCTTTCCGGAAGCCATCTCTTCCATGTTCTTGGTACGGGGGCTCCTGAAATGAACGGTGAGGCTTTCTTGCATTAGACCATGGGGCTGCAGTTAGGGTGTTGGTTCTTACCGCAAGAGTCCATCAAGTCGCTCTTGGTCCAGGACCGGTGTTAACTGCCAATTCACCGAATCTTGAGTAATGGAAGCAGGTTCCATAACAAGGTTGTCTCTAAGAAAGCGGCTCTGGAAATCCATCCAAATGAAGAAAGGCTCCTGTAGCCAGAAGGTAGTGTAATCAATATCGAGGACGTCCACCTTTCCTTTGAAGCTATGGTGTAGATACTCCCTGTCTATGATGGTAAAAGGCGTCGAGGCTAGAAACAAGCGGACATGTCCGTCTTTTCCATATACTGGGAAGATTTTGCTCTCACGGAGTTGTTCCTTGGCAATTAAATGGCCAAATTTTGAAATCTGTTCACTCAGTTGTACGAGAAGTCTTTTAACTTGTTCCTCGGGTGGATCGTAGGGATCGAGCATCGTCTGCCAGTCGAAGTTGAGGAGCTCGCTGAAGATAACGCCGATTTCGGTTTTGGGAAACTCCAAAAGTTCGGTAAAGAATGATTTAAACTCCGGACAAGTCTCGCTTACATTACGTTGGCTCGTTGGCTTTGGGGCCCAGACACACGGTCAAAAGGAACCTTTCAAAGCATTTCTCAGACAACAAGAGGCGTGGTTTCTCTTTGAAAAAATTCTCTTCATCAAAGTCAGATTGTTAGTTTCTACAGGGTCGGGCAGCGTTACCTGATTCGTTTGACATCATCTTTCGCCAGACCTGGTCCCATTGTCTGCAGAGCGTGATATAATTGTTTCGCTCTTTTGAAATCTGGTTCTTTGTCGAACTCCAAGAGAATCGATTCAACCTCTCCATCAAGGATCTCTAGCGTTTCCTTGTAGAACTTCTCAAGAGCAGGATTCAAAATTGGAGACTTCCCATTCTTTGGGTGGCGGGAGAAGCGTTGAGTCAGAGATCACCTTGGATGGGTTCTTCGGGGCTTTGACATAACACTGGCCGGCAGTTTTCCATCCGTTGGGTGTCAGGACAAGTGGCTTATCCCTCAGCCAGTCTCTGGAAGTCTTTATTAGCATCGATGATATAGTAGTCATAGGTCTTGCTTACCTGACTTCAACTCTGATTTTCTCTCCGCCCGCTTCACAAACAGCCTGGAGGCGAAGATATAATTCAAAAACCCGTCGTGGAAACCCCACAGTGCCGTCTTTGTTCTGTTTCTGTATATAGTGAAGGAGGAAGAGATAGAACCACTCGTCATCTGTTGTCTCAACATTGATGTCGTCCCGGGTGAACGTCCATAGCCCGAGATCTGTAATGTATGATAATTTAGGGTCAAGATCTAGGAATCTGAAGTCCTTATGCCGGAGCATATGTCGGGCCTTTAAGAAAACGAGTTTCGGAAGCGGGAGGTAGAATTCCCTCAATCGACTCAGTTGACCACCTTTCCCTGTTACTTCGACTTTTTGCACTGGGTTCAGAAGCTCTTTATTCTCCAGGATAATGGCGCCATCTCGTCCCCAGGCATGTCGCAACTAATTCGCGAAATCGTCAGGTCGTTCCTTGGCAAACGAAATGCATTGCGATGATAAAACAATTAGGCCTTCTTCGCTAGTTTCAATTAGCCGAGCTTGTATTGTTTCTTGACCCTCAATGGGCTCTTGAGGTCGGAACATGATGAAAGAAGTTATGGATACTTGTAAGTTGTACAGTTTCCTGATGCCACTCCTGAGTAAGTATTCAGTAGATTAGATTAAGGGTCGCTGTGACAATTCTACACAACTCATCAACGGCACAAGCTCAGACCATTCAAAATTGTTAGGGAAGCTCGAAGTTCCCAGCGGTTAAGAATTTCTGGTGATTTATAGCTAGTATAGAAAATCCTTGCTATGCTTTCTCATATCTAGCTCTCCTTATTCTCCTCCACGCTTTATCGGTTCTTACTCGGGCAAGCCGGGTTTGGACATGTTTCCTGCGTAAAAATTCCCGCTGGCACCTCATCGATGTCTGGAAACCCTAATTGACTATGCCAGGCGGTAGTAGGTTCGGCTGAGAGGGGACCTCGACCAAATGCGAGTCATAAAATGTAAGGTTCGCATTGGCTCCAGCTAATGAACTCCTTATGATGGCATGAAGGACATGCTTTCATACGTTTTGAGCACATCTTGGCTTGATGCAAGTGAGAAGTGTTTCCAAAAAAAAAAAAAAAAGGTGGTTCGTGTGTGTTTGTATCCTTTGTAGGATGATCTTCTGGTTGTTGTATTGTTTGATGTCGAGATGGAGAATGGTTGTGTTGTGACTGATGAAGGGGGCGCTCAAGTCGGGGAGTTATACGGAAATATTATAAGGATAGCTCACGCACATAGAAATCTCGCTTCTAATCAGTATCCGAAATTTTACCTATGTACTGAGAATTCTCCAAAGAGCTGTTCAGAGTAGAGTGGGCTAATGCATCACGGTAAGTCTTCAACTAATTGACGGCTTACTCGACTTGTTTAGCGCCTAAGAACAAAATCCGGCGCCAATAGCCGTTAGAAAGGCATTACTGAAACTACAAAGTGACCAGTGGTCGGTTCTGATCGATTGGCTTGTTCTATGGTCGCATAAAGTCCATAGAATATGCCCTGTTGGCTCACCGCTTGAGTGCTACAGCCTGATCCGAATGATTGGATGCAAAGTGCTGGAATATGTACTCAGTATCCTGCATCCTGAGCTGTGAGTGGTGGCTTAGCTCCTGTGAGACAAGTTGGGCTGATAGCAGTTGAAGTACCTCTCAAAGTCACAAATCAGGCTGTGCTTGCCGCGCTGAATTTCACAATTACATAAACCAGCCCAGCTGAACTTTTCTCTCCGTGCAGACTATTTCAACCTTGCACTCCCACAACCACCTTAAGTCTTCTGTCTCAAAGTCCATTTCCAGTAACATCTGACAAGATGGAAGCTGTTGGCGCTGGTGCCAGCATTCTCACCTTTATCACCGTCGCTTTCTCAGTCGCTCAATCAATCAATTCGGCCCTATCGGCCATCAAAGATGGCCCTGAGGTCATTCGTTTGCTCACCGACGAGATTGCGCAGCTCGAGAGTGTCTTACAACGGCTGAACAGATTATCCTTTGTTTCTGTCGATGACATCGATAGGTCTCAGTCGGAAGGTTTAGCAAAGAAATGCAAAGACGACTTGGCTGAACTTGATTCTCGGCTGAAATCCCTTGATGTTTCAACCTCTGATGGCCGAAAAGGTCGCCTCTGGAGAAAGCTGAAGCTGTGTTTCTCAGAAAAGGAACTCGATCATATCCGCTATGTGGTTCAAGGCCATGTGCAACATCTCACAATTCGGCTCCATCTTATCCAGGCGCAACAAGTTTCTTTCACTGCAGAGCAATCTACCCAAATTTTGAGCCATCTGCAGCAACTAAAACAAGAGATCGCAGCCCTACAAACAGCCAATGCAGCGACTATGGTCACCGAGGAGAAATCGCCATCCACTTCAGCAAGGGTGACGGAGGTGGACGACGATGAGATGGACTGTTCACAGGAAACAACATTGGATGAGAGCATCAATCGTTTAATGCGACTTCTAGAGAAGAAGCCATGCGTGGTAGATTCTGATGATTCAGAAGAGCTCCTGAAAGACATTGGACATCTTCTGGAATGTGTCCGAAGAGATGCAGAACCTGTCGAGTCAGAAGGAACCTGCCAAAATTGTCGCCAAGACGTTTCAAAGGAACTTGCACTCATGGCAAACATTATCCTCTCTTCTCCATCGATGATGATCAATCAAACTGGTACGTTTGTGTGATTTATATGATCGTGTTACTCACTTCTTCAGGAGCAACAGGATTGCGGAGACTAGCGGACGAACAACTTTTAATTTTGCAAGAACGGAAACGAAAAACGATCGAAACAGATGATGGAGTTATGACAATCACAGCTGCTAAGAGACGTCGAAAACCATCTTCTGAAATCGAAAGGGAACGAGGAAAAGGTGAAACTAGAAGAGACTTTATCGCAAAACTGACCTACACATCCAAAAGCAAAAAGAAGATGCTCAGCTTGTCGGTAAATCAGCGACATATTTTTTTTAACGGTTTCAGCAGCATGTTGCCTTGCGTTACGGTCTGCAATATCTTACCCAGAAACTCTATGGTATTTGATACAGCTAGTAACGGATCAGTCCAAGACCTTCTCCAACTAATTGAGGGAGGGGGAGCCAATATCCATGATCACGATGCATGTGGATGGTCATTACTCCATGTAAGGCATCAAAAGTCAACAAAAAATTATAACACAAGCTTATGCTCTCTCCGAAAAGTATTCAGTGAGGAATCTCCCCGTTCTGAAATTCTTGATAGAACAGGGATTAGATGTCGATGAAGTCGCATCTCGCCCGGACAGTGAGGGCCAGATGTATGACATCGTCTCAAGCACACCGTCAACTCAAGATAACAGTATAGCAGAACACCACTACACCTATCCCTTATGCACGGCGTAGCACCAGAGCACTACGAAGCGTTGCTTTATGCAGGAGCCGATGTTACTTTACAGGTCCGGGGAGATGTCTCTGCGATAAAGTGGATTGCTAATTATGATGTGAGTTTTTCCTCTTAGCCTAGATATATCTCTAACCCCAAACAGGACGAGGTCGGCTGCCTCAGAATGGAGCAGGCGCTTTACATAAGCCCTTTTGCTTATCCCGATTCAAGCGACACGAGGAGTCAAGATTTGATCCCAAGGGTTTGCGCTGGAAGCTATATCTTAGTGAGTTCCGAACCATATCAGGCACGTCGATTAGTTCATTGTCTTCTCAAGAAAGGGTACGATATCAATGGTCTTTCTTTTGGGAAAACAGCTCTACACCACCTGATGACGAAAGATTTCCTTTGGCTCGAGTACATACCGGCATTCAAGGATCTTGTGATGTTTGTGATAGAAAATGGTGGTGATGTATGGGCTGTCGACGACGATGGATATCTGGCTACACACCACGCTTATAATATCACATGTAAAGCTGATTATCACTTCGGCCCTTCAGCAAAAGGCGATCTCTGGGATGCAGCTCTATCTTATTTCGGCTACGACATCTTAAGTGTTCGGAAATACCATCCACGCAAAGCACGGTATACTTCAGGATATACGCGTCAAGATTTTGAAAAGCTGTGGCAAGGGAGAGAGGGCGACTGTCCCTACTGGGACGATCAGCCGTGGCCAGCCTCCAGACAAAACGATACCCCCCTTTTGCCACTAATTCGAGGACAGCTATGCGAAGGCTGTGAATATTGTGCTATGAACCCGGAATGCTTTCGTTGCGGCGTCTGCTTTTCTTCCTTCGAGTTCTTTTGCGAAGATGATAATCATCAGCACGACATATCCTGCCCACGGAAGCGGATCGCAGCTTGGGTACAGGAAGATGATCACGAAACTTACTGGGAACTTGTCCCCTTCTCAGACAGCGAATGGGACTCTGATGTCTGGCCGAGCGAGGATTCTGAGGATGGCGGAATCCTATTGCAAGATAGGCCTGAAGAAGCATTTTCAAATGCTTCAGCGGAAGGAGTCTCATGAAACTCGGTATCAAGAGATATGAGGCTCTTTCTGGCTTTCCTCAAGGACATTTCTGGGAAGGCTCTTACAAAGGGATTCTAGATCCCGAGGCGATGCCGCCAATGTCATTACGTGGATACATCATGGGGGAACTTTTAAAACATTTGATTCTATTCTCAGCTTCCCTTCTGTTAAACAGACCTACATACCATTCTTGATATTTGTCCACCCCTCTACATCACTCTTGGGCAAATTCATGATCTTATCATCAGCTCCAAACCGATCCAAGGGGTCCTTGCCCCAGAACTCGGTAAACTTCTCTGGTCGCCATCTCCAGAACTTAGCGAACCTCTCCTCAAGCGTACCCTCCATACAATCGGAGATGAACTTTCCAATTGATGTGATATGCTTGTATCCCGTACCGCAATCACCTGAAGCGATGACAAGTGAGGGATGTTGAGGATGATAGGTGATCAGGAACATTCTATCCTGGGTATCAGCACACCAGCAGATTCGGGCATGAACAAGTGGTCTATCTGCGAGCTGAGGCATTATATCTTTCAGAAACTGCTTCATGCGTCGTTCAGCCTCGATGGGCACTTGATGCTTTGCAAAGGGGATGGACTGGGGGTATTTGGAACCAGGCTTTTCGACCCAGTTGCAGTAGCCAGGGTGTTCATCGCACATCTTGAGCTGATTTAGATCCTCGTCAGGTTCCATGAAGAAGCCCTGGTTGATGTTAAAAAGAGGTGGAAGATTCTTGTACAGCTTTGTTTCCTCGGGTGTCATTTGGATATGGCCCAGGGTCCACGCCGTAGGGCGGATCTGGTTCTCAAAATCAAGGAAGAACTCTGCTGAAGCACCAGCGGAAAGAATAGTTCGATCCGCTCTGTGCTCCCTACCATCTGCTGTCTTGGCACCTCGTACATCGCCGTCTTCAAAGATCAGACTCTCAACCTTTCCTTCAGGAGAGCCAGTAATAAACTTGACACCAAGTCTCTTGCTCTCTTCAAAAGCAGCTTTCATAGCTTTTCGGGCATGAACCCAACCAGAACCCGTGGGCTTGTAAAACCCCTTCCAGCCAGGAAAGTCGCCTGTCAAAATACCCTCAGGCATGGTCTTTCTGAAATCTTCTGCCGTGTTGAGAGGGGTGTACTGGTCGATGTCGTCACCGATCTCATCTTCTACAAGCTGCTTGATAGACTTTGGCGTTGAGCCAGCCATGACAGCCCCTGTATTGTGGCAGAAGGGTTGGAAGACGGGATCGTGGAGCCAGCCTTGAGCTGCAGCATACGTCAGAGCTTTCCAGATTGAGTCTGCATCGTCGCCTTTGCTATCAGCAGTGCCTGCTCTGTTAGTAAAGTGTATTGGTGTTATGTGATAGAGTATCTTACCAAGTCCGCCTGCAAGTTTGTTTACATCATGACCAGCTGAGATGGGTGATGGGATGTGATTGACATCGAGAACAGTGACGTTGGTGTAGCCTCGACGAGCGAGATGGAGGGCTGTCGAACATCCCCAAGTTCCGCCACCAACGATGAGAATTTGGGACTGTTTGGTGAGAGTTGAGGCCATGATAGAGATTGTGAGAATGTAGTACCAGTGATATAATGGTTGAGGAATGGGAATAATCAGCCCGGATCATGAAAGATATAGGAATTGACTGATCCTGTCGCCTCCATTGAAGGTCCAACCGAGATATGTCGTCGAAGGTCCAGCCGAATCACTGATTCACACTGTACATCTGATTGGCCCATTCGCTATCATCAGGTGATGGCCCCATCCAAGCGTCGTCTCCTCCTCCAAAGCTCCCCCCCGCTTTTCCATTCTCCCCATCAGACGATCAACCACTCACTCTCATAAGCAAAGGAATCCTCTTTTCGTCTCCCGGCACTTTTGCTCCGTGTCCCATCTCCCCCCCCAATGC
>JAAVUB010000648.1:0-57008 GCA_014898885.1 Fusarium lyarnte (nom. inval.)
TATCAACGAGTGTAACCAGTGGGGGTACTCACCACTGGTTGTCGCATGCAGACAAGACAAGACTGGTTTCATCCAGCCACTCCTCAATCTGGGGGCAAACATCAACCAAAAAAGGACGAGCACAGCGCTCATGGAAGCAAGCCTTTTGCTGTCCAGTACTGCGCTCAAGATACTTCTCAAAGCCAACCCAGACATGACTCTGAAGAACAGGCACGGGTTAACCGCCTTGGCACTTACCTGCCGCTGGGGAACAGTTGAAAACCTCAGAGAACTTATAAACGCACATGCAGATGTCACGGTTCGTGATAGGGATGGTTTTACGCCTCTGCGTATCGCGGCTAGCAATGGTCATATTGAGGCTGCACTGGAGCTTTTGCAGGCAAATGAATACTATAACCCCAAGGACCCCTTACTGACAAAACCACCCACTGAAACACATGACAATCTCGAGATTATCGCGAAAGCTTTGTCTAGTGGTTTTGATAAGAAGAAAAAGTCAATGCTGGACCATCTTCGCTATGTCATGTTCTGGGCTGTCCGCACCGACAGCATGGATCTTATTCTGAGGTGCATTGACAGCAACCCGGGAATACTTGGGGTTCAAATACGAAATATTAATTGGCTCCATGTAGCAGCAAACTACGGGCATACGGACATTATTCAACATCTCGCCTCTCACTTTGAGTTTGATGTTTCGCAGAAAACCAAAGATGAAGCGACAGCACTTCACCTAGCCGTGACTGGAGGTTTCTTCGAGGCTACTCAGACTCTGCTGAAGTTAACATCAGGAGGAAATGCCCTCGCAAAGGTCGATGCAATCTTGGAACCTGATAGCTCGGGTGATTCCCCATTGAGTTTATGTTTCAAGAGCAACTCGGTGGAACACAGAAAGATTGCCCAATGCTTTTGGAAAGTCCTCGGGAGCTTTGAGATCAAAGAAATCAGACTTTGGATTTCAGGAAATCGCCAAAGAGCCTCCCAGATCTTGGAGACCTTGGCAAGGTATGAGAAACCAGGGCGTGAGCACGTTCTACTGTATTGGTTAGAGCAATGGAACCCCAACGTTGGCCTTGCGAATCCCCCACCACAAACAGCACTAGAATGGGCTGTATTGCATGAACAAGCAATCGTGGTCTGGTGGCTTCTCTCAAAAGGTGGCTACACATCCTCTCGTGTAAGGATCAAGGCCTTTCAACTTAAAGAACAACGAGGGTGGGACGCCGAATCCCTTACTAAAGAGCTTCTGGAATCTCCACCGCCGCTCCTTGATCATGTCGACAACCCGAGCAACGACTTGCCACCTGCCTTGCCAGACCCAACTGAATATCATGATTCCGAGCTTGCTGCGCATGTGAACATCATCGACATATACACCCAGGATAAAGGGTTCAAAGCACTATACGCGAAAGGAAGCATCCGAAAGACAATCTATGAGGAGAATGGCGGTCCAAATGCCGTGATGAAGGACAAGCCAGAAAGCCTCGGTCTGCGGGACTTGGCCGAACTAAAGGCTCGTGTGGGGGCAAGGCAACGAAGGGATCAAGTTGAGGGGATAGCAGGTGTTAGCTTGCATCAAACAAACGCAGTACTATATGAAGGTGTTGGTCGAGATGTTTCACAGTACTCAGAAGACCTTGAAAACGATCTGAAGATAAGATGGGTCCATCTTCCTGTGAACAAGGTAAAGCTTCCTAATTATACTGCCAAAGCATTTGCTGACCAAAATGCAAAATCAAGTTGCATCTTATGAGAGTAAGCTTTTCGACCAAAGTCTATCGATTACCATTTACTAATTCCCTTGCCAGGATCTGGTCACTCGACTGTCGCATGATTCCGGAAGATCTGAGATGGACCATAACGTGCTCATGGATCATCTCAATAGTACCTGGACCGAGCTTCCCGCTGGTGGAGGAAAATTCTACATGAGGCCGCGGTGCGAGGTACGTGACTGAATATGTTTCCGCCGTGCAAGAACTCACGTCCCTGTTTCTTCGTAGCGAGCAATGAGTAGGCATTCCAACCAAGACAAGGAAAGTTCTCGCAAGGACCAAGTTACCCGTGCTGGACCGACAACCATCTATGTGGGTAAATACTTTCCGGAACATCATCAGACATACTGAATATAGAGGGAAACACAGATCCCATATCTTACGATTGGACAAAAGCCTCAAAGTCCCGCCAGAAAACCAGATGCCAACGCATCCATCCGTATCGACGAGTCTATCTACACTAGGAACTGGGAAAAGGTCACCCACACACCTATTACACTAGACCAATACTACTATCCCGTTATACAAGATACAACACGGAGGGACAATGACCAGGTTCTGTCGAAGACGTACAGTAAGAAGGAAATATCAATGGTTATTATCAGGGACAGGAGGCTGATCAGATGGCACAGAGACTGACAGGATTTTGATGATTGGGCATCTCTGGATGTGGATCATTGACGAAAGTAGGGGAAACCTGTCAAACCCGTCTCTTTGTCTTCTTTCGTAAATTACTGACTCAGAGCTCTATATAGGAACACTTATTACTGCAGCTGACGAAACAGACATGATTAGAATCATGAAAACGACTCAAGGGGGTCGTCCGAAGGGCTTCTTTGAAACTGTTCTCAGCAGCATCAGGAATGGGCAAGCCAGCACTCGATTTGCTATGCCTACCACTGTCCATTCAATGATGGAGTTGATATTGGGAGTGGCAACCAATTTCTTTATGGTCGGATGTGTGTCTGTTGGAAATTCTGAGATGACACCGATTGATGTTTTTCGACAATCAATCAAGAATGTGGTATGCAGCAAGATGGCAAGGTGCCTGACGACACCAAGCTAACCTCCGGGATAGGTAAATAACGAAACAGACCTCTTCCGAAAGTTCATTGAAAATCTGAAGAGCAAAAGATCAGGTTTATCTCAACCAGACACCTGGCTGAAAAGGCTATTCGCCGTCCACCAGATTCCGGACAATCCCGAACGTGTCATCTCCCGCGAAGCAGAACTTCTCGACGAGATGAGGGACATAAGAGACGAGCTCTGCATGTTGAAGGCGCTTGCTGAACACCAAGAGGTCGTGTGGAAACAGGCCTTTGAGACTGAGGAGTTGAGAGGCTGCTTCAAATACTACCATCCCTACACACCAACGGATATTAAGCAAGAACTAGAGGACATGGTGGTCGAAGCTGACATAGAAACCAATTCCGTAAGAATCCTTAGGAAACGCATATTATTAAGCTAACTGTCAATTCTAGATCAATACGTTGCTGGATCTACGAACTAAGCAGGCCAGCATCAAAGATGCAGAGTACACCCGGATTCAGGCAAATGACGAAGCTAGACAGTCCAAGAGTGTTTTTATATTCACCATTGTAACAGTCATATTCGTAAGTTAAAGCAAACTGGAACAATGCTCTTTCTTACTCCATCGACTGACAGACATGAAGCTCCCTCTTTCATTCCTATCCTCTCTGTTTGCATTGGATGTCTCGAGCTTTCCTCACGAATCCGGAGATGTCAAATACAAGCCAGGGTGGATTTTTCCGATTCTCTGTAAGTCCATCCCAGTTCCTCTTGGAATCATTCTGACATGGAACGCAGTTGGTGCAACGGCGGTGGTATGTATCCCGATACTGATGCTCGTTTGGAACGTGAATACAGCTTCGCGGCAGACGATACCTCCGGATGAGACAACCACAGACTCTGAGCCTGAGGTAATCATGAGCAGGTCAGCTACCCGTTCTTCGTTCCACAGAAGGTCAGCAGGGAGGCCAACTGCCGGGTCAGAGAATGTTTAGTGTCTATCTGTAGAGTTGGGTAGTAGTGAGAATATGCAAAGAGTGCTGAGGCTTCTTTTAGAAGGATAGAATTACGCCCATTTGCCATAGCCACTGGATAGAGATAATTGCGCAGGGGAATGATTATGACGTTACTGGAAGAGAAATTCTACCACATGAGTTATAATTGTTCAATTACAAAGCCTCTTGTATAATCGCGCCACCAATCACTTTCCCCGTCTGTAATAACTGCTGGTCGTGGAATCTCGGAGCGACATGTGATACACCAATGGGCATACCCTGTGCCCCGAAAGACTATGGTATGCTAATGACTGGTATATGAAAGCCCTTCGAGAAGTTAGCACGGTAAATTGAAGAGGTACGCGGATACTCGCCGTCCAAAGAGTATTGAAGATTGAACTTCCCATGTCGTCGAGCCCAATGGGTGCATCATCTACAGCACCTGGTGCAAGAATAATGTCATACGTGGATGCCAGATCATTGATAATAGTCCTCATGTTCGAGTATCTATCATACGCATCTCTCAGTTCTTCTTGGGTGATACCTGACCTGTTTTCGACAATGTCACCGACTTCATACGCCAGTTTAGCAATGCTCTGGTAGAAGTAACACGCTGTTTCGCTCTGAATGATGACATCTTGGATTCTTCCGAGCACCTTGGGGTCTGAGGCCTCTTGCGGGAAAGAGACTTCTTCGGCTTTGACATTTTTTCTCTTGAGGACGCTGATGGATTCACCTATAGCGCGTTCCGTCCCAGACCCCTTTAATGACCAGAATGGAGTCTTGATCACGGCGACAGAAATCTGATCAAGTGGTAAATCCCTCGGAATCTCATCGTCCCTGAGACCAAAGACATTTGCCACCCGTTGCAGATCATCAATGCTGCGTGCAAAGAACCCGATAGTGTCGAAGCTCGGCTTCATGGCAAACACACCCGTGTAAGACGCCGGGCGGATGACGCTGCCGCCTGTTTGCGAGCCGAGGCTCACCGGGACTTGGAAGTCTGCTACAGCTGCTGCTGAGCCGTATGAGGGGCCGCCTGGGATGTGCTTTGGGTTATGTGGGTTGGCCGTCCGGGTTCCGTAGTTCGCTACGGCGAATTCGTTTGTCGTTTTCTTGCCTGGAGTTTAAGTTAGTTTGGGGAACGGGGCGTATGGTGTGCTTGCGAACCAAATATGAGTGCACCGGCTTCTCTGAGAATTGTAACAGCTTGTGAGTCCTCGTTTGGCTGGTGTCCGTCATAGATACGAGAGCCGTACTCTGTAGGCATGTCTAACAATAGTGAGCCATAGTATCAGACATCATCGTCATACTATACCTTTCGTGTCCATGATATCCTTAACTCCGACAGCGAGGCCGTGAAAAGTTTCTCTTTTGTCAATGGGAACTTTGTCAAGGAGTTGGGCTTCTCTCAGTACGAGATCTGGATCTTATTGTGAGTCAGCAAATGGTTAAAGTGGATAGCGATAGATCAGATAGACTTATCGAGGAGGCTTACCAGGATGCGCCCATGCTTTAATAGTGCGATCTCTCTCCTGGATCCGATCTAGGAGTGATTGCGCATATGCTTCCACGGAGATGGTGTTGTTCTTGAGCAACTCAAGTGCCTGTGTTGTAGTCCACTGGTACGGTGATGATTCCATGGCTAAGATGAGTTGTAAAGATTAGGTTAGATGAGAACAGGATAAGATGAGGACGAGGTGTAATATTCAAGACGCTTTGTGGTTTCGTTTGCGACGTTGGGAAGAAGAGCATAGTAAGGACAAAGGCCTGACGTTTAAATAGTCCTGACAGCGTGCACCGAGTCAGCGACAAGAGTACCCCATTGACTGCCTTTGTTCCACTGAGTCAGAAGATTGTCGTGATAAGATGGTAATTATCCTTGACGGGTGCGTGATTGACCTTTCAAGCATCTCAGTTAAGAGTGAGCAGGAGCTTTGAATGCCGTCCTATTTGGTAACTCAAGGTTCGCGAACAAAGCATAAATGGGCGTTGACTTCTGGGACAGTGTGGCGCTCATTACAAACGTGTTGGACGTCACACTCCAGAAGAGAGCTTTTGGCTGGAAAGCCACAGCAATAAGCTTCAGGAAAATGGTTCTTTTCGGCGTCAAGATTGGTTTATCAGAAGTTTAAACAAAGTCCTGCCGTGCTTTTTATCCTTTGGGCGCTACTTGACCAGTTCTGAGCCCCAATGTATTAAAGCATTTCTTCTTTATAAACTTTTTAATTCCCCTTCCCTATTATCCGATCACATTCTGCCGACAAAGTCTCTTAATTTTCAGCATCTTCTCCACGCCTACCTAAGATGGTAAGAAGCAAGCTGAAATCCAAGCATCACCGCAGCTCTAACACTACACTGGATAGAAGCTCCTACTCGACACAATATCAGGCGTCCTTGCCATGTCAAGCCCCGGGAAAGAAAAAGGATGGACATGCAGTAAGAGCAGCGGCGCAACGAACCACGATCTCCAAAACGCTGTCGACGACTTCAGCAGAGTCTTCACCCCCGACTCCCTGACCGTGCAGAGCAAGCGCTGCTACCTGTCGATGTGTAGAAACCACTACTTCAGTCTCTGCAACTACGGCTACAGGAACTCTACTGAGCCCGTGGGTCAGAGGATGCGGGCTAAGGAGGGGGGTCTTCCCAGGGGCAGCGGGACGGAGTGTCGTGGGAACTTTGGGGATAAGCTTAATTACGATTGGTATAAGTTTGGGCTGGTGTCTGAGTTGGAGGAATATGGGAAGGACACCAGATATGTAGAGGTTCGGGAGTGTGAGGAGTTGAGGGCTTGGACCGGGGGCGGGAATACGTCGAGTGTCATTTTGACATGAAAGCTGAGGCCTTGGTGTCATTGAACCGTTTGCTGAAGTGCAAGATTCCTTACGTACTCGTTTGTTCCTGGGGACATCCTGGGCTCTGATGACGCATTGTCAAGTACCAGTGCAATCTCTTTAGAAAATGAACAGTCCCATTACTAGCAGGCAGGAGGTCTGGGTGTTTGATCGTCGGTGAATGTAACAGGGAGCGCTGCAAGTCAAACATGTTTTGTTTGCGGAAAACGGCCATCTACTCCGCCAGGCAGCGTCTGCTTGCTACCTATGGCCCCAAATCTTTTCGTCCGATGTTTGAACAAGCTCACAATCTTTCAAGGGATTGGTTAACTCTCAGACTAGCTGCATGGCCACTGTCAGTCACTGCACTGGTTGTGTGAATTGGCGAGCGTCTGTGCCCAGCACTGCAAGTATCCAACTATTTATCATCTGTTTTCCCTTCTCAGTTCTACATCACTGTTGTTTGGCTTGTGTAACAAGCTACCCGACTATAAATGCGGTCTTCTCTCTCATCTATCGCTCTGATGGGCTTGAGGTTCACGCATTCTTCACTCTTTGACATCCCCAACGGACTTCTTGATCTACTCTCGCAGCCACCGCGATGGAGCCACGCCCTCATGACCCGAGTCTCTCAGAGAGCCTCCAGCCTCTCATCGAACTGGACGAAGCTGTGCTCGTTCAGAAGATGGAACATGCCGTAAATGCGGTCTCCGAGCTGAAAGCCCAAGGAAAGCGAGTATTGATCTTCGTCAGAGAGAACACGACCGCACTGTATGTCTGGCTAGTAATGCCAGAGAAACATGTTAACAGACTAACAGCCCTCTAAACGAAAAGATGCGGGCCAGCGGACTGAGCTCCCACCAAGTTGCCACTGTCTGGACAGAGGATGAATGCGCTCGTATCGTCTACAATTTCAACAACGCCAGCCATCCCGCCGACGTAGTCATCACGACCTTTGCGACATTCAAAGACTTGGGGCTCAAGTTCTACGGCGCCTGTCACCGAGGCATCATTCTTGAAATTCCAGATGATCTTGAGGATTTGGTTCGAGCCACACGCGCTCTGACTAGTATCGGCCAGACGCAGGCGGTCAAGTGGACGACCTACTACGTTCGAGACACGCTCGACGCGGTGCGCGATCTAAATGTGGCGCGCAAGGCGGTGTCTGCAATGACGCGGGATCCAGCCATGTATCCCGACATTACGGGCGATTTGAGAGGTATTCTTGCCTTCCATGAGGTTGCTCTCAGGACGGGCCATGTTTCAAGTCGATATCCGAGAAATCGGGTTCACTGGAGCTACATGGAGACAGAGGAGATAAAGCGCGAAGGTAGGTCTAGTATATCACTCCAGTGTGGCCCTTTGTCTGACGTTCGTAGGCCTTTTCTATTTTGCAGTTGCCAAATTTCTGAAGGAGAACCCCGCAGCCGCTGGCAAGCTCAAGAAGAGCGCGATGGCTCGGATTGCCAAGAGCTGGAGGCCTGGAGAGATGTTTACCATGGACCACGTTAATCGCAAGCTTCCGGGGGTTGACGATGGTGTTGTCTTGTACAACTATGTCAAGGAAGGATACAAGCAACAATTGTGAGGGAAGAGTGGTACGAAGGCATGTCAAAGCTTAGCTGTGCAAAACTTATGACTGCTCACTACAGAGGCGAGGGATAGTCGTACACAGTGAACAGACATATGGGGCTGACTTTCATCTGTTCTCCGTTCTTCGTCTGTGTCGTGCCGTGATCTTGTGTAGTTGTAGCGAGATAATTTAGATGCGAATAACAGGCTACTTTCTTAATATTCCCTATTCTCCCATTCCATCTTCAAGGTTCCAATGAGTGTTTTTGTCTTCCACTTAATCACCTCATCAACCCTTTCGAGATATCGTATGGTATGCGACCGCACACAGTGATCACTTATGCAGTATCCACCTACAAACAGTATCTCATTAGCAATCGATCTGAGATTTAGACACGGGGCAAACGTACAGAGTGAAAGCATGTGTGCAGGCAGATAGAATGCATTTGCCACATGAGAATTGGACAAAGCTAGACCCATCAGCATGCAGAGAAAGGAGGATATTCTGTTCTGAAAGTCTGTTAGCTTTCTCCAACTTGAGCAGCAGTTTGAACTTGAAGGTACCTCAAACTCTTGTCTGCTGAGAAGGTCTGTCGTCTGTTTGCTATCGCGTAGACACAAAACAGCATTGGCAGCGTAGTAATGCTGCATCGCCACAACTCCAAGCTGTTAGCAAACCGCATGGTTCAAAGCAAACAGGTACTCACCAGGCACCGATGCAGCAAAGCAAATGACTGGAAACGGCCTGTCACTAGAGGTATCTGCTTCTTTGTGAAATATGGGCTTGAACGAGACTGGTCTGGCATCATACCATTCCTGAATCTCCCTCTCGACAACCTCCCACTTTCCAAGATCACCATCTGGGCTCTCCATCGGGAGAAACAGCCTCATGAGTTTGGCAAAGTTATAGACTGCCCTGTTCGCATACGCCGAATCATCACATCTTCGAAACACCGTCGACCTCTCAAAGTTCTCAAGACAAATCTCAAGAGGTTCCCTGCGTACTACATATACATAGATGGCCTGTCGCAAATGGACCCAGCTCGCTGCTTCAGCTAACCCACCTTGCATCACAAACCTAGCGATTGCCTCGTGATTTAGCAGGTTCTGTGTTCCGCTGAGGTGATGATAGTAGGAATCCGTCTCGTTATCATTTTCCTCGTACAACCGCGCGATGACGACGGCCGTTAGGAGCGTCGAGTCCCAGGTTTCTGGCGGCTGGGCGAAAGCTTCGATGAGTAGTTTTATGCACTTGTTGTGATAGAATGTGCTTTCAATGTCGTCGGAAGTGTTGGTGCAGCGAGAGTCGTAGCGGCTTGCGAGCGCAAGGAGGCCGTTCATTATCATGGGTTGGTGGAGGGCTAGACGGGGTACTTCGAGGGCGAAATGGCGGGCGTCATCGCATGCATCGGACTTGGAGGGTTAGGTTTCGGCGTTACTTGAGATGGGCGTTCTTACGAGAGGTGCGAGTTTGTGGATGTAGGTCATGAATAGAAAGACTTCTCGTTCGGTCAACTCAAACGGATCTTGACTGTGACCTTGAACGGTTAACTCTTGGGTGGGGATATGGTGAGGGGACGTTTCTGAGTCGAGAATGTACGGGATAGATGCTCGTGGGAGTGATGGGCTGTCTGGGTGATCCGATTGGTACGCAGGAATCATGTTTTGGTCAACAGGAGAGTCGGTGAGAAAATTCAGAGGCGATTCCCAATATTCTGGCGATGGATCCAAATTCTCAGCTTCTGGTTGAGTGTGCGTAGGGTCGTCTATCGATATCTCCATCATCCCTTCAGATATCGGCTGCGTTGCCGACTCACTGGTCACCGGTCTCGTGTACGAGTCCTCGGGCACCTTGCCATCAATTCCACGAGGGGTCGTGAAAGAAACTATAACAGGTCATTAAGAGTATTGTAAGAAAGCTCATCGCCGATAACCTACTCTTCTGAGGAACCTTTGCCCATTTCCGTCCAGATTCCTTCTGCGGTTGTGAGTGAGTGTGTTTGAACCGAATGTCATTCTCAAATCGGCATTCCTGCCCCGACTCTAGACAAGTGCCGCATTGAGAGGCTCCGGGCTGCGTGACGCACTTTCTGTGTCGGCGGCGACAAGCAGTGCAGCATTTTACTCGTTTCATGACGTTGTGTGACTGGGGCTGTGGTGTTGTAAGAGGTGGAATGGAATCCGGGGTGGATGGCATGGGGTCGGAGATGATGGCGGGGGCTGATGCGCTAAATCCACTAGAGAAATTCGAGGTTGGGCTACTGTGATTGGCTGCCGTTGGGCGCTGTAGGGTGATCAGGTTCAAAGAGCAATGCTCGCAGCGATGAACAAATGTCTGACTCTGAAACCAGGGTGACTTGATCTCAATACCTTCACTCGAGAGCAACGAATTTCAGACTCTAGTGTAACAAGAATATCGATTGTTATGTAATCGGTCTGGGAAGCATCTGCATTGTCTGTCCAACAGAACCTCGGTTGAAACATGCGATTGCCCAGCAGTGATTTCACAGCCTGCCACTGTTTTTCTCCGAAGGCACATGGCGAAACGAATATTACCAAAACTGTAGCATTTAAGGAGTAAATGAGCAAAGTAAAGCTAGTATCACACAATATGAACTTTTTGTTGCAACCATCAGCCCCAAAAACCCCAAATCCCAGATTTCCCATATCGCCACCTGCGCTCCCAGCACTATCTTCCCAGAGCGCTACATCAGGCGCCCGTTCTTCATTTGGGGCGCCCGTATCTGGGATGAAAATTACCAAGTTCAATCATTCCATTCAACTCCGTATCAAAACTAACCATTTATGCCCCCAGCTCCCTTCAAATTCGTCGCTCTCGTTCCCTGTCCAAACGGAACTCATCAACCTTCAAGTTCGACTGAATTTCCACAACCTGTTCGAGCTCCTGCTCAAGATTATCACCTGCAGTGACTGCAATATAGCCAGGCGTCTGGGGGTTGCGCGAGTCCAGGATAACTCCATCCTCCAAATCGGGAGATCTCCCTTCGATCATGTCCAGAGTTAAATCTCCGTGCTCTGGAGTCCAGCGACGAGCGATCGCGTAAAGACGTCTTGCGAGAAACTTGGTGATGTGTGGGGGATTCCGCATAAGATACTGCGCTACTGCCGAGTAAAAGTGGCCCTCGCGAGCTACCAGAGGATGGTCCTGTTCGGACCAGGTGACACGAGTTCTCGGGTACCGGTTACAGTCCTGACCGAGATATCGCTTGACCAGCTCGAACGCGCAGATCACTCGGTACTCTTTCTGAATTATGTCGGGGATCTCCCCTTCAGCGGCAAGGATGTCTGCATATTTCGAAACCATTCGGGTTTCAGTCCAACCGTCAAAAGAGTTCTCCAAATACAAGACGTCCCAGTGGACCTCATGATCCTGCCCCATTCTCCAGAGACGGCCGAAGGAATGAAGCATGGTCGGCAAATTCTCTGGATACTCCAAAATAATGCCGTGGTGGCAAGCTCCGTGGAGGTTAAGGCCGAAGCTGCCTAGTTGAAAGGACAAGACCAGAGCTTCGGCCCCATTCTCAGGATTGTTGAACTGACGAACCATGCTGGCACGCTGGTCAACATCGTGCTTGCTCCTGATATTCAGTGTCTTGACGCAAAGACTTGTAAGCAGGGCTGTCAAGATCCTATCAAAAATTAGCTGACGTCTTTCATGAAGCAAGACTGGACTTACGTAGAAGTAAGAGGATGGTTAACGAAGATCAATACACGCTTTCCTTGTTCTTTCAGCTCTAGAACTCGATCGATCGTCCAACAAAGCTTGGCGCTGCGAGAGCAGAACGTCTTCGGGATGTCCTCGCGACTGGCGGGAAACTCCACACGTCTACCACGACCGCGACCTTTCTGTATCTCTGCGAAATACCATCGCAAGCCACCAACTCCATCGTTGAAGACATTGTTCTCGACATTTTCGGAATTAGCTGCGGCGTTGGGGGCTGCCGCTCCAGGAAGGCTGAAAGAATGTAGCCTGTCGAAGCGAGGCGGGTTGTTCAGCAGCTTTTGAACGTCCTTCGAGTTCAGGAACGTCGTCTTGCCGTCGCTATCCCTCTTCTGGGTAAGAGTATAGAACTCAACATTGGTTGTCGACAAGGCCAGGGTTCGAAGAACAGCCGGGTTGACCCACGTGAGTTTCGCTTTGTCGATGGTGCCATCACCAATATCCTCATCATCCTCGTTGGCAGCTGCGAAAAGTTTAGGATAATGCTTCTTGGCGATCTGGTACAGCTTTTTCGTATCATTGTCGTGAAAAGGCTGCAGCACGACGGTTCTGATGTGCATGGAGGGGATGCCCTCCCCTGGGACCACGGAAGTTCCGTCAGGCATGACAGCAGGGGTCAACATTCCGCGGCGAAGACAGAACATTTCCAGAAGAGGCCGAATAGCCTTTCCTGCAATCTCAGGCCGTAAGGACTTGATCTTCTCGCGAAAACTCTGGAAAAGATCTGGATTCATCAGAAACAACGGGCCTTTTTTCTCTTTGATGTAATTGGTGTACTCCTCCTTCATCAACTGATCGCGGGCGAGAAGAGGACCAGTTAAGCAGTTTCTTTGTACAACGCTATTGATGCTCAAGCCTCTGAACTGTCCGCCGGCTTGAATAGCTCTCCAGGCTCTCCTGTCAAAGTACACCCGGGGGTCGATACTTCTGTGAAGGGGCTTGAAGACGCATGGCTTGAAAACGAATGGCCACTGTCGTTTCCAGAGCAGGGTGACATAGCCCTACATGTCTTCCTGTTGGTTCAACAGTGGTGTCGCGGATGTCACCAGTGTAGCCTCATGCTCTAACTGGTGGATCAACTTGTGCGTGATGGGACGAGGTCCTCGAATGGGATATACATCGTCGCAGATGACCCAGTTATAGTTTTGACCCGTGATCTTAAAGTCAATCTGCTGCTTTTCGATTGCTTGACCTCGCTTTCGGCGAGGCTGGGCTTTCTTTCGTGGCCGCCGGCCACTTGTCGGGCTAGTTCCATCATTGGCGCCGTTCTCGCTCTCTCCATTTTTTGGTGCTTGAGCAGCATCTTCCTTCGTTTTGCGCTCTATCATACGTCTTATTGCGGTATGATATGGTACAATAGCAATGTTTCGAAGGGCCTGGTAAATAAGTGTTAGTGAACAGATATCGGAGTCTGGGAACTGTCACTTACCTCGATGTCCTCGTGTGACGCGGCATTCTGATCGACCCAAGCTTGCAGACCATTCTTGTGTTCCATAACATGCATTCTGGTGAATACATCACCTGTCAGAAACTTGGTTCTATGGCAAATTCGAATATTAAAGAAATTCGGAAACCAGTGGCACCACTCTCGGAATGTCTGGTATGCAAGGTCAGGCGGACAGAGGATTATACTAGGCTTGAACCGTCTTGTGGTATCTCGTGGTCTGAAGGTTCCCGCCTCAACTTCTGCTTTTACGCGGCAATAGTGAATAGCGAGTGCAAGGCCAATTTGAACAGTCTTTCCAGTACCACACTCATCTGCTAGAAGCGCAGCACGAAGAGGTGATTCGAGAGTGGTAGAAATCCAGTTGGCACCTGGAACACGCAAGGTTAGCGAAAATTAAGAGATTCGACAGCGCATGGAGCTTACCAGCAATTTGATGAGGTCTTGCTTTGAGTCCATTATCCATGACTCCCTGAATGTGGATATCATCCCTCCAATTGATCCCATCAGTTTCAACACCCATCATTCGACATATCTCTTCCAAGTCTTGTTGTATAGGCTCCATCGGCTTCAAAAGCTGTGTGTGAATCCCAGTGGCAACCTGGTTGTCGGCTTTGGTATTAGCATGACTCAATAGCCAATCCCTAAGCTCCTGCATCTTGTCGGGGTCAATAGGTGGGAACCCATACGGGAGATGAATTCTAGGAGCATCTTGCGAGTCGCTGTTGGGGGGCTCGATGACTTCCGGGGCTTCTTCAGCCTGATCGGCGATGTGTACTCCAGGTGCCTCATTCTCGTTGTCCAGCTCCTGGTGTTCATCGCTAGATTCGGTGGAATCCCCATCTATCTTTGCACGCTTTGAAGGCTCATCGTTGGTGGGAGATGGGCTACGTTTCTGGCCAGTCGGGGTTCGAGATGCGCCAAAGATTGACATTGCATTCTCTGGCGTGGGCTTTGGATTCGAAATAGTCTCAGGCTGGTGTACACTGGAACCGGAGTCCATGATGAAAAACGTATGGTTCTTAAACAATCCAGCAAAATGATTGCCGAGAATAGGAAAGAGTGCGACGGTTTCAGATTTATCAAGGCTCTTAGAATCTCGCAATGTTGACGTTTCTAATGCTTCCCTCGGTGGATTGAAATGAGGATGTCGTGAACTGTATCGACGGAATGGCAACGGGTGAAGGGGCAATTGAGTTTATCACGCTGCGAAACAATGACTGGAAATTGATTATGGCGCTATGGGAAGCTGGTCGAATGGCTGAAGCACAAGATATTTGGCGAGAATTGTAAGATTGAAGGTCGAAACCCTGCGATAATGAGGGAAAGGCCGGTTTCAATGGCGTTTAATGAGAGTCACTCGCTGCTAAATGAAGACGGATGATAGAAAGGCGTACGTTTACCTTACCGAATCGAATGAAAGGGAATTTTAAAAATGAGGGACACAGGGCTGACGAAGGATGCTAGGTTGTGGACCGTGCAGAAGTCGTTGGACAGTCCCAAAGGTAGGGGAGGGGTTATCGTCCTTCACCGACAAGGCCGTCTCAAAGGCAAAAGATGGTAAATATAATTTCCAAGTATGTACTTTGATAGTTGTGTACCGTGCTGGAAATGAAAGCAACTATGCTTGAAGGAATAAAATAAGTGATAAATGAAATTGAAGAAAAGGGGGATTTTGTATGTGGTGTTAGCCGAATGCGCTTGAGATGGAAGGCTGATAAGCTGAATGGATCAATGAGAATAAGAATAAGCCCATGAGATTGACCCAGCCAACCGATTGTGGATGAAAAGGAAGCGAAGAAGAAAAGAAGTTGTGGTGGAAGAGGTCCTTTTTATAGGCAGAGGGGGGTCACGTGATGTGATTCAGTCTGATCAAGGTGAAAGAAGAGCTTCGGTATCGGCAGGTCAGCGAGTAAAGTGAAGGTGAAGTTATCGCTATCGGGCCTACCTTTTGCCGAGGAGCAGGAAGCTGGAGTCGGTCGAGGTCAGAGGTCCCTATCAGGTGGCTCATCCACGGGTCATGATCGAGGCCATATGTACCCCTGACTAGGTAGCTTGCATCAAATTTCATCAACGGTGATGCCTAATTCATCAATCTCGGTCGTCGATAACATCTTTCAATTGGGAAAGGGGGTTATGGGTGTCCTTTCACTTGCCCTTATCGGGTTTTGGCAAAAATGCCTGCATGAGACCAGAGTCCGGATAGGAGTCACTCTGCACTATAAGGTCGTTACCCCTCGGCACATCATGAATAGATTTCGGGTCATCAAATCAACTAAAGTCACTCTTCTGTTCCCGGGAACAGTTGTTGGTTTCAATTGCAGCTCACAGGGTGATGACCTTGTTGCACTGTCCTCCACCGACTAAGTTGACTATGGGAGAGCGGACGGGATTCCGTATTTTTCTACGAGCTTTGGTTGTATGTGTCCTCCACTGACAGACGTGTGATTTGCAGTTGACACGTGATTATGTCGCCACGTAGAACTCAGTCCTCCACTGACAGCGGAGAACAACCCAACTACTTCCGGGTAAAGCATATTCTCGATCGTCGAGATTATATAGATAATTGATATCAACTCCGAAGATCCACATGAATGCTTTAGGTTATAACAAATTCGATGTAAGGAAAATCAGAGTCACTCGGTCCATGAACGACAACAGTGGTTACTCCGGCTGATTTTAGAGTCATTCCACATTCAGGATCAACAGTTAGCTCCAACCTCCGTCGAAATCATATCAATCAAGCATACCTGAGTTTGCTCCGGCGATATGGACGGTAAGGCTGTATTGAGAGGGTGTTTTTTTCACTTCCGACACTGAAAGTACTAAAGTACACTGCACAGAAGCATTTCACCTTTAATGCCTTCGGTTCCGAGACGCTGGTCCCCCTATGGTAGTGAAACGAAGGACTGCACGGTCAATGTTGTGTAATGGGATCCATCAAGGACCATATCCAATTCCATTTAGCGGATACGACTCGTGACCGGTCCCCTCGCAAATCCTCTTCCAATCCGAATTCGGCTCTATCGTTTCTAATTCCAGAAATGAATAACCAATTCGACCAAGACACAAGGGACATGCAATCAGTTTTCAACAATTAATTATCTTAATAAATAAGTGCAATTGCTTTTGCTCTCAAGTGCCTCTGTCGTTTGAAAGTCCGATATTTTGCAGCTCGCCGTCAATGACCGAGAGCTTATACCGATTTCGACCTCATCTAGTTGGTCAATATGCGGATGGAGCTGAAAGCTGCTAACACGGACGAGGGTGTCCCATACAGCCGTACATCTGTATTTGGGCAGTCACTGTCACTGGAAGAGTCATCTTCGGTCTGAACTTGGGGCTTGAGGCTGAACTGTGACCTAAATGGAACACATCCCTTGAACTCTCAGCTTCACTGAACAGAAGCAATTAAAGCCCTGAACAAGCCAGTCTGGACAAAGAACGAGGGTTCAGACAAATGCCACTGTCCTGCAACTTACAGCTCAAGCACTGACTGGAATTGCGATAACTAAACCTCATACCTGCTGGGGACAATGACGGTAGCTTGACACTTCATTCCCACGTCCTGACTCTGACCCAACCTAACATAGCGCAACTTAACTCAACTCAACTCAACTTTACGCGTAAGCCAACAGATATCTGTTCAACTTTGACAAAGTCAGACGAACAAAAATGCCTTGCCCTTCCCCCGAATACCCGACCCCCTCAGCAGACAACTCGCAAACGGTATCATCCGATTTCGTCTATGAAGTCAACGAACGCCTCATCGAATGGCTGATTCGAGACGCAACAAACTTTGACCATGAATCGTCCGAAGAAGACACGTCCTTTGATGAAGAAGAACCTGAAAATAAGCTGCCTAGGCTTTTTGGAAGGATGGCTCACCGCCTGAAGCAGTGGTTTACGTATCATTACCATCATGAGGACTAAAGGGTTCGAGACCTCGTGGTGTGCAAATCATGATTCATTCAGGTAATTGTTTTATTATAGCTTTGTCTGGGTCTTGGAGTCTGTGAAAGCGAAGCACCTAGAGATGGTTTGCGCAAACGCAAACACATTTCCGATTGTCGAGACGACTCCATCAGCAGGACCATCGGTTTCTTCTCCTTGACCAAAGCATGCCCTTTTCTCCTATCCTGATATCCTTGGTAGGTAAATTCGTTGTTGTCTCTTCTGGCGTTGCCCTGCTGCTTTCACCTGTGTAGTTTTGTGGCCTCTGAATTCCCTTACTTTGGGGTGAGCAAGGGTTAAGATGACTTCAGACGCAAATAAGAGAGAAACTAGCAATTACTATAGCACAAAGAGATCAATTTGATTCATTAATAATTAAATGATATTCCTCTTCAAATCTTGTTCCAAATTAACCAATTATTGTGACATTGCTGTTGTTGTAACAACGGAACACTGGTATGAGACTCAGCAGCTCCGCAACGTACCACGACGCTTTGGCTCAGCCCCATCACCTTCATGCCATGTTTCAGGCCGAGCTGGAGCAGTAGCTGTGGAGACATTGCGGCCAAGTGTCGAGGACTCTGATGTTCGATATCGGCTGGGTCTGTTTCCCAAAGGACCCCAAGAACCACTTGAAGACCGTACGGCAACTGAATGACTTCGGCCGAGAGCGGGCTGAGCAGAGTCGCTCCAATGTGTACTCGAGGTCTCGGCCAAACTCAGCAGTGGCTGACCAGTTGGTGATATGACACCTTGTGAGTTCCGACCTCGCCATGATGCTCGCCGCTGGGGAAGCGTCGATGAAATATCCAGCAGAGGATGCGGAGTGACGCCAGACTGAGCGCAATACATCGAGTCTGTTCTGACAGATGATACACTCGGTGTTCGTCTTGGTCCATATCGATTCGAAGAGCTTGCCGTTGATGCTGCTCTAGACAGTCCGCCTGATGATCTAGTACTATCGTATGAAGGGCGGTAACCCCGACTTTCGGATTCAGCGAGAGATCCTAAGAGACCTCTCGTGAATGGACCGTCATTGGGATTGGCCATCCGCGATCTGGCCTCCATTTGCTGTTTGAGCAGATCGTATCGTTCCCCGAGTAGTCCTGTAGGGCTGAAAGGCTCGGAAAGTGACTCTCGGCCATTTCCATTATGAGGATTTTGCGAATAGGAGCGGCCATAGGTGTCATGGCGGTTGCTTTCCATCTTGATGAAGTTGGGATACAAAAATGAATGCAGGAAAGGTCATGGGGTTTTGCAATTGAAGCTCTGATGTAAGGCTACTGACCGGTTTTCAATAAGACGGGAAACCAACTTATTATGTTGCCGGTTCAAACCCCAATTATCTTAACAATCCATGATGTGAACGTCAAGCCTGATGCTGCATTCTCCTTGACCGACCATTCCTTCACGGCGCATGCAGCATAGCCACTGCAAAAATTATGCAAAAGTAAGCCAAAATTTACAGAGTCTCTCTCAAGCTGGTTTAGCATATGTGATAAGACAGAGCGCGTGAGTCTAGTCATCCAATCAGAAGCTGTGACAGTTGACTGCAACCCTGCCTTCGGCCAAAATTGACCGTGTCCACCATCAAATTGTCAGCACAGCCCCGATCTTGAACGAGGCTGCGCCACCACATTCTACTGAAGGACATCAGATCTAATCGTCATCAATGAATTCTAATGCTATGGATGGCTTCTCGGGATTCCGTAGTTGAGATAGTAGAGTTGATGAGATTTGTGGTTTTGCTCTGGACTTCGTGGGTTGGGCCTCGTATCACTTGGACTTTGTAGGATTGGCAAGGTTTGTCGTTGATATGTTTCATTGGGGGCAGTGCTTATATCGGTCTTTGGGCATCTGGAACATGTTTCTTGATGTCTTTTCTTCTCTCATCTTCAATTCCTCAGCTTAGACCTTTGGCATTATTACTTGCAAACCTGCCATAACCAAATTACTCAATTACTATTAAAATTAGAATATTAATCCGCCTTCTTCCCTTTCGGTACTTCCATGGCTATCGTATTCTCATTCTGCACTTCTCCTTCATGCCCTTGAGCTTCCGACGTAGCACCTATTCTCCTCCTCTTCCTACTCCGATGTATACGACATCCAATACAAGCTATTATCCCCAACCCAACCACAATACCAAACCCAATTCCTATCCAGGCAAGTTTCTCTAGTCCTACCAAACCCGAATCATTCCTCGATGACTCAGGGGCTGGTGTTACTGTTCGTGCAGGCCGTGGCCAGGGTCCACCAGTATACGGATCATCACAGTCAGGAACGCACGTGGTTCCGCCTGAGTTGATCTGATATGATATGGTGACTGCTGTTGCAAGAAGGAGGTCTTTCTCGGGCTCGAACTCGATCGTTGTTGATATTCGTATGTCTGTTTGCAACGCGCTTGCGGACGAGAGATCAAAGGCTGTCAAAGTCAAGGGTGAAGTGCCTGATGGCTTGAGATTGGAAGCGACACAGAAATTACGGGATGGTGTTGCTGAACTGCCGCTTTGATCTTTCAGGGTCGGCCATCTCCATGCAAAATCGTATGCTCTGTAAATCAGTCAGCTTCCTGCACAGATCAAATCCTGACTGTCTACGGACGTTAGGCAACACAGTATCTCCCGTGAAGTGGTCGCATCAGGCGTGTAGTCGACGGTATGAGCAGGTGTATATCCGACAGGACACTCCGTTGCTGGATGGCTCCATCCGGGACCACAGAAGCCATTCACTCCGAGACCCGGGCCACCAGTAGTATAAGGATAGTCAGTGTATCCCAGCCAGAGGTAGTTACATGTCCGCGTTGTTCTGTAAAGCCCTTGCGCCGTGCCAGAATAGCAATCCGTCTCCATTTTCCAAATGCTCTTCGTGTCAAGACATTCTGGCGGCGGTGTAAAGCGCGGTAAAGACCACGTGGGATTTGGAGTAGTCGGAAAAGTCGTTGTGAAGGTCTCAGTCATTTTCGTTGAGGAATTGGCAGAAGTCGTGTAAATCCTCTTTACTTCGCATGTTGCAGGTGAGATGGCATGAAATTGAAACAATGGGGACGGGCTGACTGCTTATTATATCTCCATGGTTTGAGAATTAGCCTAAGCGTAGGCATACAGGGCTACAGGGATGTTGTGCCACTGTCCTGCATGGAGGATTCAAGGCTGTGCTGGTATTAGATTACTCGTTGAACCAAAAAGGCCAAGACCTCTTATCCGAAATTAGAGAAACTTTCTTGTTCTTCAATGAGAACTCGTCAATAACTAGAATCGTGCAATTGAACAACGCAAATAACCATCGGAACTCGTCGACAACTGTTTTTAGGTATGGATTAGATATAGATGAAAAGAAATCAGTTGAGTTGGACTACTACAAAGTTATCCATATCTAGCAATCGCCGGAATACGAGGGAGAAGAATAAGCCCCGTTATGGAGCAGGGTATGCTTCTTGCTATGGTCCAACATGATTTCATTTCAAGTATACTTGATTGGCATCATGCGACTGAGTTTCAAGGCTGCTGTGTACTTCTGTGTCTTTCGCATAGACGGGACTACCTGTGGCTGAGAGCTTATAATCACCATGCAGAACTTAGTATGGACAAGACACAGAAACTGCTGTGACTTTGAACCTAGGAAGGTACAGAAGAAGGAGTCAACTGAATTCAAGAGGAGACGGGGTTAAGGGAAACAGGTCTTTACTATCTTCTCTATCAAAGCTCCATTTTCTCACGCTTGATGTCCTGGAAGAAACCATCCCAAAATCTACTCATCCATGCCTGTTTCCAAGTCTTCTTTCTCGCTGCAGCGCTGAAGCCGGGCTAGTTTCCCTCAGCTTGCATCCTTGCTTCTCCATCACCATCCTCAGGGCTCCATTTGGAAACAGTAGTTGTCCACGGCAACGTTTCTGTCGTCATCCTCCTCGATGGGACTGCCACCAACATGAGACAGCATCTGGCGGGTCATCTTCCATGTCGCAGCCACTTGCTCCACCCAGTCAGGGTCGCCAAACTGAGGCTCTGAAACCTCCACCCAACAGTGGTGCGGCTTCTTAGTTGGCTCAAGATCCTTCTGCGATCGGATGATCCAGACTCTGGCTACGAATCCGGGGGTGAATGTATTGTGCCCGCGCTCATCGATTCCATAGTATTGTCCGATAAGAGGCTCGACCTCTTCCCAGCACAGTGGGCTGAATTCGATCTTCTTGGTATCGGCGTGGAATCGAAATCCCGCCCAGTTACCACCGAGTGACATGCTTCCTTGACTATAGCCGTTGGGGCCAATGTTTGGTAGGGAGTAGCGTAAGTTCGAGGCTGGGATGCCCTCAAGATCCTCGGGGTCGCTGAGCATGTCTCTGGCAGGCATATCCCAGGCGATGCCGGTATCGGCAGGAATGCGGCGGCTGCGGAAGTGTTCTTTGGCGACATCAGAATGGTTCCCAGTGCGAGCAAGTCCCCAGCGGTTCAGATGGTGTCGTCGGCCAACAATGTCGGGCCCATACATCTGGAAGCTGTCAATGTGCCACTCGCGGCCAGCATACTCGACGATCAGAGACAGATTCTTTGCCTTGGGGAGGCGAGCGAAGATGGGAAGGTCCTTGTGAAATGGGATGTTGTAGTAATTAGGTGGAGTCGGAGGTGCCACAGGGCCAGTTGATGGCCCTGCAGCAGTCGTGTTGCTGTTGGAGGGGGCTGTCAGTCTGTTAGCATGAGGTACTCTTCATCCAAGGCTACGTTGTCTACTTACGTGCTCGTCCACGCGCCACCCAGGTTCGATAAGCGACATTGACGATGTTCTCGAAAGGCAGAGCATACTTGTGATAGCCGTCGACTTGCTGAGGGTTCCAGGATCCGGATGGGCGGACGGCAGGGAGGCGCATTTCCATGGCCTTGAATGTGTCGTTCTTTGGGTCAAGGCGGAACTCGACACCAATGACGCTAGACATGACTGGAGTTCCATCTTGGGAGATGGCCCTCACGGATCGGATGCAATCCGAGAGCGAAGCAACATCAGGGTGGATATCCACGATGTTCTTCAACATCTGCTCGTCAAATACCTCATACACATGAGAGATATTGGACAGGTAGTACCTATGCGGCACTGTGACTGACGGGAGAGCGTTGAGAATAACGCTCTGTCGAATCTCCGTCGGGAGATCCTTGAAATCGAATGACGCCATCCGCTGTTACTTCTCGGTCAGTATATATTGATGAAGCCAGAAGATATGCACTTACTTCACTCTGTTGTTGTCGATAGTAGAAAGGAAGACGTAAAAGTGTGAGACGTTGGGAAGATGGATGGTACAGAAGTTGAGAGACTGTTGGAAGCTAGGTTGGGAGATGGATGGGAGAAAAGGTAGGAAAAGGTGCGGTTGCTGAGGAAAACAGATGCAGTGGAGAGTGAGCATTCACCGTCACTGCCACTGGTATGAACACAGAGGCCGCAAGATTACTGCCAGTGCCAGCTCGAACGAGCCAGAGACTAAGCCCAGTTCCAAGCAAGTGAATGAGCTGGGCCGTGAACGGGGCTGAGGCCTTTGTCTCAGTGATCAAGACGAACGAACACCCAAGATAGAAACTGCATCAAATTAATACCAAAATATTCTTATTTAATAGTTCGTGAGAAGTTTTGATATTATTAATGCTCATTTATTATGGCTTCTTAGGTCGCTGGGCTGTTTCCAGGGCTGACTGGTAGTCTTTGACGCGTAACTTGGCGGTGTTTGCAGTGAACGCGTTGCTTGATGGCATATGTGGACAGTTGGCTCGCAATAAGGCAACTCTTCCGCACGCGCCTCTTTCTCTTTCACTTCCCATCGTTCGCAGTGTTCTATTTTATCATGCTCAAACTTCTTCTGGGTGAATTCGCGCTGCGCTAGGTAACATGCTCCGGACCCTTGATCCATTCGCTCTTCTCCTCCCAGCCGCCACCAGCTCGAAAGGCACAATATCCTGGGAACTTGATTGACATTGATTCCCTTACTCTCAGTCCCTACTTATCGAACCATAAGTCTTGGAGCTCCTCGCCATTGATACCATTGCAGTCATGCTGATAAAGTTCCCAAATAGGGCGAACACATTTCGCAGGCAAAGACGTCAGCCGTGCTACATACCACTACCGAAGTATATCATCGTGCTCCAGACTCCAAAAATAACCACTACCAACCAGACCATCTCCTTGTCCTTCACTGCCCAAGCCCTTCCCTCCTTCTCCTGAATCAAGGGGAAATTTTTAAATATTCCCTCAACAAGTGACACATTAACTACGTTTTTACAAGTAAAGAAAGCATATCAGCCTCTTGTTCGTCTCTACTCACTCCCATACGCAAACCTTTAATGAATCTCACCAACGTCGGAAGGATGCTTCAACAGTCACTACTAAGCAAGAACTATTCCGGCATCAAGGCAAACTCTATCACATCACATACCGGGCTCAGTTACTCTCATGGCCAGTTAGATGCGAACAGCAATGTGGAGTGGCAGCAATTTCTTTCTATCACGAACGCTCAACATTCAGTAGCTTGAGTCGTTCGTAGGGCCTCTCTGAATCTCAAGCAATAAGTGTCGAAGATAAAAGCCAAGTTGAGCCAGACAATGAAATGAGGAGCTCAGATTTGCAGGGATCCGACATAAGGATGCAGCAATTCCTCTACATCCCCTCACGTCTGCAATACTGATGTCGGATAACGCAGCAGACATTACGTTCACATGATCTGAAAACCGAATCATGAGATTAAGGATTACCATTATTATATGAAACCGTTATATTATTAGCTACCGACTCAGCGTTCATTATGGATATCTTAGGGTTCGTCTCTTTGGAGTGTGCAAAGACTTATAGCGTAGCTAATGGTTCTTGGGCACGCTGGCAGCTACTACCTGATGGACTTTTAGAAGCCAACACAAAAAGAAATACAATTGACGACTTAGCCAACTATTAGAACGTTGTGCATGACTCAACGGAACCTGTTGTTTCTCGAAGAGGATGTCTTTGGACCTAAGCCGGAGTTTCGGAGCAAAGTCAAATAATCGCCTCGAAACTCAACATTGATAAATGGCAATCCAAAGCGATACTTCTTTTCCTAGAGTCTAATTGTATCTTAATTAATTACTTTCAAAAGTTCTCGAATCGTGAGTTCGTCATAAGCCCGTAATGGCGGTATTGAGCCAATCGCAAGCCCTCTACCCCGAACGTTGATAAAATGTCTCAACCAAATGACACAATTCTGTCGGTAAGTCGGACCCTTGAAAGACCCTACAAATATCTTGCTGATCTTAACGAGTTGCGAGGTGATAAAAGTCTTGGCCGCACTTTGTGGATACGATTGGGTCACTAACCGCTGTCAATTGTCACTGCGTGTGACTTTGACGCTGATCCCCGAGGTTTGACATGACGATCGCAATATCACGGTTAAACTTGAAACATTAGTAACCAGCGAATGATAATTCATCGTCATACATTGATTCTTAGCATTCCTCTATTGATTGTTTTCAAAGCCATTGAGTCAGAAAAACCTCAAATGACGCTATACACCTGTAGTCGCGTTTCACGTAAACTCAATCATATCCGGAAACAGACATCTTTCTTATTCCCTTGTCCCGTCCCTAACCATACTCAAAGCATCACAGCAGCTTAACTTTTCCCCTCCACAGTGGCCGCATTCCTACCAACACGCTAAAGCAAGACCAAAGAACAATCCCAAACTCCACGGGCCGATCCCCAGGAGTAAAATCCCCGAAAAACTATGCTCCAGAAACCCTCTTCTGCGCTAGCCCCCCCAACTTCTCAGCAGCGGCCCCCAGACTCCGCGGGTCAGCGCCCTTGATCTCGACCTGCCCGTTGACGGCGACTTGCTTGCCCTCCTTGAAGAAGAGGAACGTCGGCATGGCTGTTATGCCGTACTGGCGCGCGGCGTCCTGCACGTGGTCCACGTTGACTTTTGCAAAGGCGAGGACGTTGTCGACGCTGTGCTTGGTGGCGAGCTGCTCGTAGACGGGGGCGATGGCTTTGCAGGGCGGACACCAGTCTGCGAAGAAGTCGACGGCGACGTATGTTGTCGACGAGAGCAGCTTCTGAAGCTCGTCATTTGAAGTGATGTGATGCACCATTTTTGGTTTTTTTGCTTGGTATTGATCTACAGAGATCGGCAGAGTTTTTGAGGAGAGTTTGAGATGCGGTGAGATGAAAGTCGATTCAGTTTCGGCAGTTTATGTGAGTGATCTTGGCGTTGTTGAGGCTGCGATGTGTTTATATCGCTATTTTCTCTTTGCCTCCGCTTTCTCATGGACCTTGAGAGAATCGTAAAGAGCCGCTTTGAAATGGAATCATACCACGTGACGTTGCGCAATTTGGGGATTCCTCATCAAGGTTGATTACTGAGCCACGTGTAAGCCACAGCATATTATGTCATGAGCTGAGGCTGAAGATCATTGACACGGAAAATTATGATCAACGAAACGTTTTAGCGACACAGAAAATAACTCAAATGCACATCATCAAGGCTCCCAGACTCTGTAAGATCTGACAAATGACCCCAAACAACCACGGATATAAGAGACATTGCTTATACGTGGCAGCTGACACTTACTTTTGACTGGGTTTCTACTGCGCCGCTTATTATTCTAGAAGGAAATATTAAGCATTGCTTTTTGGTGTCTTACATGCCCCAGACTCAAGACTACCCTGCAACGATCATGGACTACTGTACGTAATATCAATCAGCAATCGTCGCATAACATGTTACAAGTTACCAGTCTCGGCCCTTGGTCAATTATCACCTCCCTCTTAAGGCTGCCTCCCGCAGTGGAGAGGACTCTATACGGGGGCATTCGCTAAGGTAAATCCGGAATCATCTCCGGAGGCCGAATCACCTTATAACCCACCACATAAGGGTACAGTACCACAGCTCAGTGGTTCCATTGCTTGGCTATCGTGGAGACCAGAATCGTACCCCGGATGGAATATGTAAGCACCAAGTCATCGAGGAGGGTAATGCAATAGTTCAGGGGAATAATATCGGGGAACTTGAAGTTGGTCGGTTATCGTTTACCGATACCCACGTGTTGAGAAAGCCAAGACTGTAGCCGAGAAGCAGAGCACATGGTCTAGGAGATAAAGAGCAGGTAACATTTGCCCAGAATCGATAGCCAAAAAAGAGGCTTGCATAGAAGCGAACGCTTTGATGCAAAGAAGCTGAATCGAAAAGAGACAGGTCACTCTTTAGATAGAAAGAAAAGAGTGCAAGAAAAAGCCTCCCGCGAGTCACGTAATTCGAGATGCCTCATCCGGTAAGTGGGGAGGGATCTGTGCTCCTCTTTGACAGGACTAGAAGCAGTAATCAACGCGACCATCACTTCTAATCTTGGCCCGGATAACTCGGTCTCAACTTCAAGATAAGCGTAGAAAGTGACAGAGGGGGGAGCTGAGACAATTCTGTTACTGACGATCCGGCTCAATCTTCCCTTGGCCTGAGGGGGAGGGCTTCGATGGAGTGATCACCGAGTCAAGTCCCCTGGTGCCCACGCGATCGGTCGCTTGGCGCAGGACACTAGCAAAGTCTATTGGCAGCCATGAATCCACTGTAAATCAGCGTCTAGCTTGTTCGGGGAGATAAAAAACAGGGTCGGCGGGCATGGTCCGTTGCGAGAGCACCAAGGAATGGACATGGGAAGACGTTACGCGAAGGCCGGGCGCCACTGTTGCTGTCTAGTTCGCCACCGAAGGTGAAAAAGAGCGCTTCCATCCTTCCAGGGCTTGTTCAGGGCAGGGTCGCAACATGATCTACTGGCTCAAGGGCGACCCCCCCATGCCCTGCGTCTGTTGTACAGCACAAATCTGTTGGTGGCTGCAGGCATTCGAATCACAATCGCCTGCAAAACGTGGCAAGACTGCATTGCCATTCCTTCGATCGTGCAGCTTCTTCGTTCCGACTGGACTGAGACAAGGATGATGGCGAATCAGAGCCTCATCCCAGCTAATGTGCCCTCTCCCAACCGACGACACCCGCGTCTTCTCGTTCGGTCCAACGATGCTTGAAGAATCAGTGGCGTAAAAACGGGACTAACGCCAGCTCTAGACCAAGCTAAAGAACTGGTTTGTCCCCCCCCCGATCCCCTGAGACGGTTCTCATTCCTAAATCTCGAGAAACTCCACCCTTCGGAGGAAATAATAAAAAGTAAACCCAAGCTCTTGGTTTCCCCCCTTTAACCCACCCCCGCGTTGCTTGTTGCGTTTGTTGTCTTTCTTTTTTATTTCCAGTGTCGTTTTTGTTCCGAGTAATACAACCGTTCAAGTCATGCGCCGTTGCATCCTCGACAGCCCTTCCACGTCGAATTGACAGCTGCACCAACTACGAAATCACACCCGTCGTCGATCCCTCCCCCGAAACCGACAAGTCGATTTGTAGACAGATTAATTACGTGCGACCGACAAAATGACGGCGTTTGAGGCTGAGATATGGACTTGGTACAGTCTATCGTGGTTAATTGTCATCGCGAGAATGTACGATGCATTTTCACCAAGGATCAATTGGGTTTAAAGCTGACCCTGGTACAGGATATCACGACGGATGCTACTGGGTTCAGTCAAGAAGCTACAAGTTGAAGATTACTTGATGATAGTAGCAATGGTCCGTCACCGTCAGCGATCCACCAGCGCAATTGTCTAATTGTCTTGTTGCAGTTCACCGATACCGTGTTAATGGTCGGCATGTCGATTATTTCGAAAACGAGTAGTAACCTCATCGATCCCAGCGAACACGTCGTCCTCGATGCCCATGAGATCAAGACGAGAGAGTACGGATCGAAAATGGTCTTGGTCGTCGAGCAGATGCAGATTGTCACCATCTGGCTCATGAAGTACTGCCTGTTGCTCATGTACAACCGCCTCACGTACGTCGTCCTGCCCGATTGCTCAATTACGGTCCTAACAGTCGCAGAATGAGTTTGAGTCAGAACTTGGCTGTCAAGTTTGTCGCCGCCTATGTCACTACTGGTCTCATCATCATGGAGATCTTGTATCTCGGTGTTTGGTGTCGTCCGTTTAACCAGTACTGGGCTGTTCCCCCCAAGAACAGTATGTTGCATCAATGTCCAATCGAATCTTGCTAACGTTCATAGCTCAATGTTCTGCTGCGACGAACCATCTCATCACCAACGCCGTCATCAACATCACATCCGATATTATGATCATCCTCATCCCAATGCCTATCTTTCTCAAGTCCCAGCTCCCATTAAAGCGCAAGGCTGTCCTCATTGGCGTTTTTGCGTTGGGTGCCTTCACTGTAAGCATTAACCTTAAAACCAACCACCTGAAACCCAAACTAACACGCACAGATCCTCTCCGCCATCCTCAACAAGTTCTACAGTTTCAACGAACCCTTCGGCTCGAACTGGACGTTCTGGTACATCCGCGAATCCTCCACTGCCATCATTACCGCCAATCTTCCCTACATCTGGACCCTCCTCCGCCGCATCTTCAAGCTCGGCTCATTCAGCGGCTCGACGTACGGGAAGAGCACAAACAACCCTTCCAAAGCTTACCGCTCAAACTTCACCAACCATCGCTCCGCCGTGCGCTCCCAGGTCCGTGCGGAGCATAACCTGCACCAGGTCGACAGCGAGGAAGAGATCAACGCCACATATGCTCTACCGCTCAAGATCTACGCCAAGCACGAGATTCAGATCACGAGTGAAGATGCTGGTCCCGAGGATAGGAGAGGGCCCGTGGGGTGCATCCCTGATGAGTTGATGAGCCATAGCAAGGATAGCATACGGACCGACGATGTAGAGACTAACTCTGAGAGATCGGCTGCCGGTGTTGTCAAGGTCTACCATGGAGTATAGATTTGGATGGGCGACCATTTGTGTCATTTTTGTTTTTTAATGTTTGATGATTTGGGTAAACACCTGGATCTGAATACCCAGCGATGTATAATTTGCCCGTATAGATAGAATCGTGCCTATAGCACCAGAAGCGATATCAACAAGCTTTCGTCACAAGTCCTCATCTCTTGCGTCACTTCAATCACTGCACGTTTGAGGGGTTCTCATGCTAAGCTTAAGCGGCCTGTGTTGGGCTTAGCCTACCGCTTTTCTCGTATGACACCTTTGACGTGCCAAGGCTAGACGAGTCAGGTCCCCAAACTTAACTTACACCAACAAAGAATAGCTTCGAACAGGCTATCAATGCGTTGATTCCGCTCTTCTCGACTAGCTTGGACACGGCTGCGCTTTGATGCTCGCATGCGCGGTGCAATTCCGATGATCGGCGTGCTCTTGGTGGATGAAAACAACTGGCTCAGAATGCCAGTCTGGTCCGCGACTATTTGTATCTGTGGGGTTTGAGAGATTTGGGAGATTGTCCAGTTGAGATTGTGATAAGATATTGCGGATCCGGATGAAAGATGAAAGATGAAAGGGGTGATAGAGCTAGTCTGATTTCGAACTGACAGGTTGTCGGTCCGGGAGTAGCTCAGATAATCGTCCGTGAACACGTGGTATTGATAGCCATTAATTGTCTGACTCGAGCGATAGGCTGTCGGTTTTAGGTCTGTTCGCCGCTATCACTACTGTTGGTCTCAGGTGATGCCCTCGCTCGGTGGCCGCTTGATAAAACTATTCTCCGATATTGCCGGATACCCTTCTTCGCCGGACGTGAATTATCCATGTGTTAAACCCTGGAAAGCAAGAGGTGCACTATCTTGATTGACATGTACAGGATGCTGCCTGATAATACCAGATACAGGCTGTTTCTTTCGTTACAGAGAAACCTGGGCTATCACAACAGATAGCGTAGCTCTTTAGTAGTACTCCAGAGTGAGAATCCTGGCCAGATAGATGGCTGCGTATGCATTCCCCGATATCCAACTTGTGGCAAATCAACTGGGCTGAGGTCCCTTTCGATTGTTTGTCCAGCAGGGTGACATAACACTTTAGTCAAAATGCTGAGTAGTTGTTTCGCGTAGTCTTGGAGGAGAAAGAACCTGCTCTCTTCTCAACTAATCCTATTCATGAGGTGACAAGACCAGCTTCTACATAACACAACACTCATCAGCAGGTTGCTTCCCCTTGAGTTCCGCTCCCTCCCCCCTCCTAATCAACATCTCCTCCTCCTCCTGCGACACCTTCGGCGCCAACCTGCCCCTCAACTCCGCAAACTTATCCGTCCACCAATACCCAACCTTCATCCACTGCGTCACAGTCCAGTCCTGCTGATACTCTTCTAACATCTCTTCCAACTGCCTCTTCATTCCCGGCTCGTCCGTCGCAGCCCACGCGATAGCCAGTGTCAATGGAACGTGGCTTGCACCCAGCGGTCTGTACTGACTTATTCGGTGCGCGAGGGATACTACCTCTGATGAACACAGTGCTGCTTCGCCGACGAGAGCGAGGTTGTACGGATCAAAGGCTTGCATGAGTTGGCCGATTATTACGAGGACGGTGAGGAGAACAGAGTAGGCGGAGTTGTAGGAGCGTGAGAGGCGGAGCTGCATGGGCGTTGGGGAGAAGCCGGGCGCCCATGTTACTGCTTTGACGATTTCGGAGAGCTTGCGTAGGTCGCGACAGAGTCTGTGGTATGCGCATGTTATCTCCATGCGGTGGAGCTCAGGGTCGTTTATGAAGTCTGGGAGTCGACCTAGGTTTCGGATAGAGAGACTTGGGATCCCGCCTGCGTCTTGGCCCTCTTTCTGTGCCTTTGCGCTTTCGGGTGTTGAGGGGGGGTTGTTCTTCTTGAAGTTGTCGAGCATGTCCCAGAACCACTTTTCTAGCCTGACCTTGGGGTTTGATATGCTTTCTATAATCTGGGATTGTCAGTTCGCCCGATTTGATGAACCTTTTGGAAAGGGAGCGAGGTTGGGGGGACATACGACTGGGACGCAGAACGTCAAGAGCATGTCTGTTTCAAAACCGGCTTTCCAATTTTCTCTCGCCGCTGCTTTAAGGAGATATGCCAAACCTTGACCGTGACTCGTCGATGGATCATCATCTCTTCCCAACCATCCCTAACATTGTCAGTCTTAATCCAACCTCACACTCAAATTCACTCACCTGACAGATCATAATAAGATACACCGAGCACATAGTTTCAGGCATCCTCGCCTTCGCTGGATCCTCCAAGCATAATCTCAAGGAGCTTATCGCCTTGACATACTTGGTCAGTGCCTCGACACTCTGATAGCCCTGCGGTCGATGCAGTGTCGAGAACGTCGTAGCCAACGCATCAGCCGACGCATCAAGGGCTTCATTCCTGCCCAACCGCGCAGGGATATGCCGAAGAAAGTCTCCGTAGCAGGTGATATCATATCGCAGATCCGTAATCTCTAGCCGTGAGACCAGTGTTTGAGTGACCATTGTTGTTTTGTTGTAAGGGACTTTGATCAACGCTTGAGTGAAAGAAATCGGCGATTTTGAAGATCGTGAACTCGAACTCGTAGTGTCATCTTCTGTATCGATGCTCTGGATACTTATACTGTCTCCCGGTTCGAGGGTCTGGACTTTGAACTTGTACCGCTGTTTCCCAACGTTGATACACGGAATATCAAGCCTTTCACACCTCGCACACTTTGGCTGAGCTTTATCACACTATCTCCTTATTAACTCAACAATCCGCAAGCCCAATGTCGTCCTAACTTACCTTTTTCTTCTGCTTGCGACAAGCATCGCAGCCTTTGTAAGATGGAACGCCAGGCATTGTTGGTCAGAGCGGTATATCTCACCCGAACGAGACAAGATTGAGATGAGGCTTCCTTGAATTGGGAAATGGGCTGGAATCCCGAGACAGTTAAAGGCCCCCGCAGACTCGTTGACAAGTCGAGATGTAAGCTTGGCCTCAGCCTTGGAAATGGATCTCACATGTTTTGCTCCACTTGGACAGTGACGGAGCGCGCCATTTTACCTGATTTGGAATAGTGGGGATGGATGAGCCACGAGATTGGCATGTTTTAAAAAAGGAAACAAGCAATTGAGCGAGATTGGAGTATTTTATATATGATTTGCTCGTTCTCTCCGAAATCTAATGAGTATAAATCTGCTTACTTATTCTGCTGGCGAATTATATGGCTGAGAGTTGTTGATCCAAGGCATACAAGTCTTTATTATCCCGAGATCAGCGCTTCTGACACAATTGCCCGGCCTTGTACGATGAGCTACAGTGATGATCTTTTGCCTTGTCACTACGGTATGCAATCCTGAAGTCTTGGTACGCTGGGACTTATTATGCTGAGACTAACTGTTGGATAAGTCTACAGTCTCGACATGTCTGCACTCGAGAGCAGCCTATACCAGGATGATGAATCGAATATATAAAGTCAAGACGCAGAGGCTGAAGTAAGGAACAGCAGTACGTCTACGAAGATATCATCGCGGAAAGCACCTTTGGTGAAAGCGGAATCTTCGTCATTTGTCTCAGTTCCGCGTCGGAATATAATGCACGTAAAATGTCCGCCTGAACGAACTGACCAATCACCTCAATTTGCCACTGACAGGGCTGTGCACTAACATGCTGATTACAACCTCAGTCGCAGAATATTTACCTTTACGGGATACAACATGAGCTTATATTTTTTGATACGTCTTGGCAGGACAGACATAAATTGACAATGAATCCCTCACCGACCCTCTTAGCCTGTTCCGTTTCCCAAGCAGAAAATACAGCATTCAATCCAAACCAATCATCACCTTGACAGTCGTCCCCATGGAAAAACTACTAAATAAAGTCTTATATGGATCATCCAGCCCCCAAGGCCCCTCTTCCAATGGTTCCCAAGTCTTCACCATCCGTCCACACCCCCAGGATGACAATCTTCTCTCCATCCTCCCCTCCAACGCACCCAAAGAATCGCCTCCCCTATACACAATCTACAAACGCCCCAGCAGCTCAACCCTCCTAATGCACCGCGGTCCCGCCGCCCCCGAAAACATAATAGCATCGGCGAGAATGCACCTCAGCACATCACGCATAGACGTATCAGTGTTTAACCAACCAATGGTGATCAAGAACAGCAGCATGACAGGTAGTTGGGGGTTTTATACACACATGGGGAAATTCAAGTGGAAGGTGAATCAGTTGACGGGCACGGGATTCGAGTTGTATGATCAGAGTGGGAGTAAAGTGGCCAAGTATGGGAGTGCAGGCTGGACAAGGTTTGGGGAGAAGGAAGTTAGTGTTTATGCGCGGGGGGATGAGTTCTTTGTGGTTATGGTGTTGTTCTCGGCGGTGGTGTCGAAGGAGTTGAAGAAGATTATTGATGAGGTCGTTGGGGAGGTTGCGGGTGCTGTGGCGGGTGTATAAGTCTAGTGTAGCTGTGTATAAGTGGATGGAGGTTAATGCAAATAAGCATGGCGTTTGGGTCAAGCCAGGGCAGTTTTAGTGGCTTGAATGCGATAGGTTTGTTTTAACACGTCCTCGTATAAGCGACAGCCTGACCTTTGAAAGAACTATACCAATGCGATCGATTTCAGCTCATATTGAACCCTGCTTCAAACTCCGAATAAACCTCGCCGGAACTCCTCCCACCAACGTTTCCGCCTCAACATCCTTAATAACAACCGCCCCCGCCGCCACAGTCGCTCCCCTCCCTATAGTAACACCCGGCAAAATCGTAGCTCGTGCTCCTATCCAACAATCCGCCTCTATACGAATCGGCAGCGCAAACGAAGTACCCTGCGCCTCTCTCCGACTTTGCATATCCGCAGCGTGAGTGCCTGGGCAGATACAGACCCCAGGACCTATGAGTACACCGTCTCCTATAGTCACGAGCGCGTTGTCGTGTATGGATACCCTGCGTAGCTCTGAGCAAGATGGGCGTCTGTGGGGGCTGTGAGGCTTACTCTCGGTTCATGTAGACGCCGTTTCCGATGAATATGTTGCAGCCCCAGAGGAGAAACAAGGGGGGCTCGATGGTGACGTCTTGGCCGAGTTTTCCAAACAACTCTTTCGCTACCCCCATACGTCTTGATTTTAATGAGGCGAGGGTGCTGCCATCAGGAATCCTCTCATCGTTAAAAGAGAGTAGCTTCTTCTTTGTAGTCAATTTATGCTCCATCATTTCTTGCGAGTTCCCCGTGTTAAAGCTATATATCTCAAGTTAGATAGTTTCTTGGAGAAGTTGGCGAGACTAACTTCATGCCGCTTATCATCTTCTCAAACTCGTCACACCATGGGACTGGTACCTCACACTGTCGGAGTTCAGCGATGCGTTCTGGGCTCTTACTTGATGCAGCCATCTTTGCATCTAATGAATGAGCTTCTGATATGTCGAAAAGTTGATTGTTGGTTTCGGTGGCGCATTTGGAATTTGGGGTCAGCGAGTGAGATAAAAAGCGGTGTCATCCCGGGATATTATGTCATGGTTCATCCTGAAAGGAGATAGATCGACGGACGTAGTGTCGCACACTATAAATCGGGCCTCAAAGTTTCTTTATCGTTTCAGCATAGTCTGGTAATTCGAATTGACAACGCTGTCCAACGACATTTCAGTACTAATTCTGATTCGTCCACGCCGCTAGGGGATGACGAACACTGCTGATCGGCGAGTAAGATGCCTGTCAGAGGCCCGGATCTAGACCCCTACCATTGCCGCCTTTGGAGGTGAATTGTCGAAAAGATTGCTTGCCTCTAACCGCATGCTGGCAATACAAGTGCCCGGGTGGTTTGTGTATCAGATAAGCGTCGACGTGATGTCTAGAACCTGCAACCTTTATCGCCGTGTTTCATTGGCATCTGAAACAGGGAGCCCTCAAAGGGAGTCTAAACCAGGGGGAAGCTGGTCAAAATCGAAGATAGAAATATCGATCATGGATATCGACATGGCGTCGAAATGGAGTGTTCTGCGATTGCACTTGACGGCAGGTAATCGGCACGAGGATGGTAGCCTTGAGCTTGTTCACCCTTGATAATTCGGCGGATTGAACGGTCGGCCAGTTATACAGTGGCTTTGGCAAGATGATGGCGTTGCATGGGAGAAAATTTCATTAAGAATAACCTGATGCCAGACTAGGTGTTGCACCCGCTAGAGTCACCTCTTTATCGGTAATCGTCTTCATACTGCCGAGCCTCCCTCCCTGGAAACGTCGACAGGAACATTCTTGACCTGTGCTCCAGCTTTGTTCGCGAGACCATCGGCGTCTGCTATTCTCCTGTCAGTCAACTTCTAGTATGAGTGTAGGAGAGTCGTGGGCCTTACCTGCATCTCTGGAGACTTCAGGCTGCTCTCCAACTTCTTGCGCCGTCTCTTGTCCTCTTTCTCGTGATTGCACTCTATCATTGGCAGCAGACGACGCATCGTTTACTAGAACTTCCTCTGGCCTTTGGCTCAACTTCCTCCAAAGCATGGCGCTGATGCAGATCGCCAAAAGACCAGCCGTCGTGACTCCCATAACGATCTTGCCGGGATGTGAAGCAATGGCATCGTCAATCTCCTCAATAGCCCAGGGATAACACTCCGAGTTGACAATGATGAAGATTCCGAGACCAACATAGAGAAACGGCACCAACCTGCGGGCATATTTCTGAGCAATGTGTAAAATATGCTTTTGCCGCATGATGAGATATGCAGCGAGACACCATATACCAAGCATGATGTAGTAGACGACAATATATATCGCCAGCTCTCCAGCTTTTGCTTCAGCAAAGAGAGGAATGTACGTGCTGATGTTATCCGCGCCATTCATGACAGTAATCGAAGCGACCTTGAAAACACTCTTAAACCCATCAGCAGTCGTCAACTCCTGATCCAAAGACTCCTCTTCATCCTCATCCTTATTAAAAACATAGCTTAGAATCCTCCATATACCCAGCAATATTGGCAGCAGACCGAGAAATCCAATTGGTTCGGCAGGAATGAGCAGAGACGCGCCATAGCCAATCATGCTCACGGCCACAATGACGGTAAACCCGATATATTGCCCGATAGCGATCTTGACAGGCGTAAGCGACCGACTTGTCGTAGCCTCTGCGAAGAACGCGACAAGAACGAAAATGTCGTCGACGTTGGTGATGGCGAATGTCGCACAAGCCGTGGCAATCACCTGCCCAAAGTCGAGACCCATGATGATGAGGGAGAAGGGCAGAGCTGATGTGTCAGATAAAGTTGGCCAACCCCCAGAGATGATCAGTATGCTTAAACCTTATCACTGATGACTGGGCCGCAGAGAAGGGAGAAAATTTGTTCACCGCGTGTTCGCAACTACCGGATAACTTGAACAAAGCCGACTTGGCATCACCAGGAGTAAACTTGGCGATCCACATTTATACGACGAACCCAGTCATGTTTTTTACATGTATATTACGGCCCTTACGATGTGTCCATGATGGAATCCTGAAACAATAACTCGTGTTCTAGACGAAATGCCATGTACGCGTCAAGGGATGATCTCGGGGTCTATATCGTTTATTTTGAGCGTGTTTCGAGGGGTTTCGAGGGTCATGACGGCGTTAGGTGATGGGTTCTTGGCTGGTGATTTGTTTCCAGGTTGGGTTTAGCGAGGATGGGAGAGTGGCAGTGCAAAAGAGTGCTACTGTGCTTGGCTGGTCTTGTCAGTTGGATATGATTCTGGGCATCCCTTGAAAGATGGGCAATATCCATATCAATTGAGCATGACTTGAACACCATCTTTCTCATCGAACTCTTCCTTCTTGACCTTTCGTGTCTCGATCTCATTGTTTAAATTTCTTGCTTTGAAAGACGTTGCACAAATGCCAATGTTTTGATGAAACACCTTGGCTTTTGATATCCGCTCTAGGTCATTCGACAATCGGTCAGAACTCGGAACTGATTTAACCGAGGCATGTCCGCCAGTCTTGGATCGTGAATGCGGTCTAGCTTTGCAAATATTCACATGTAAAGGGCCCTCGATGTAAGTGCTTCAATGAATCCCCATCTACGAAATACATACAGAAGTACGGACTAGAGACTAAAAGGTATGATGACAGGGCTTCGGGCGTGCACCTACCCTGGTTCTTGTTCGGTGGGACTCTCGCCATACTGACCATCATCATGTAGGTTGTTCTGACTAGCTTCTGAGTTGATGCTAACCCACGAAGTATTCTGTTAAAGTTCCGAAGCTGCAATACCCATCGAAATCCTCGAATTACCGTCATTCGCGTGCCACCAAGACAGCGAACGCCGATAGAGCGACATAACCTACAGACGTTAAACCGGGCGAATCCATCCATCAAGTACAAGGATGTTAGAAAGCAATCGAGCGAGAGCTCAACCGAAGTCAGCCTGGCAGAAATATGGTACGTCAAAATGCTACAAAGCTGGAGTCATGCTAACAGTGGTTACTATGAAGTGCTGTATGTCTTGAGACTTTAGTTGACGAGGAACATGTACGGCGCTTGACATGCGAGCACGTGTTCCATACCAGATGCTTGGACTCTTGGTTCAAAGAACACCATGTCGACTGCCCACTTTGCAAATGCATCTTTATCCCGAATTAATGTATAATGATCAAAGTTTGTTGTCAAAAGCCAGAGTCAAGGTGAAAAAGGAAATGTATGTTATTGAAAGACTATAGCTCGAATCTATGTAAACATTATTGAGTACAGAAGATGAAGCAGATAGATACGAAAAGAAATGATTGTCAACAGAGACAAACCCTGTCGTCACTTAAGGAGCTGAGAATGACGAATAGACAGAGATATCTTGAAGACGAAGACCGAGAAAGAAATGAAGGCTCTTCAACAGAACCACCTTGACATGGCCACTTCCTCTTCAAACTATTGCCCTCTAGGCCTGTGTGATCTTAGGCTGAGCAACAGAGCCCTTGGTTGTCTTGCAAGCAGACTTCTTACCCTCGGCCTGCGTAGCCTGGTGCTCAACAGCCTGGACCTTGGTGGCTTGGTGCTCGTTGTTGCGAACCTTGGTAGCGAGGGTCTTGGGGCTGTCGGCCTTGACGTTCTTGTTCTCGTTGGTGTTGTCCTTGTTGGTGCTCTTGGTATCATCCTTGTACTGAACCTTGGTTGCCTGGGACTTGCTGTTCTGGACCTTGGTAGCTTTAGCCTTGGGCTTCTGCACCTTGGTGGTCTTGAGCTTAGGGTTGGAAACTTTGTAAGCGTCGTTGTTTTGCTCCTCGACCTTCACCTCAGCAGCCTTAGTGACCTTGGGCGCCGACTTTTGAACCTTAGTAGCCTTGGCAGTGCTGATGAGACCGCGGGGAGCATCCTCGGTGGGAGGAGTGGTAGGGACCTGCTTAGAAGAGCAACCCTTGTCAAAGACAAAGAGGGTGTCGCTGCGAGCAGGAACCTTGGCAGCAGCAACCTTGTAAAGCTTGCAGACAGGAGTGCTTGATCCGCTAGGAAGGCCGTACAAGAAGCTCTGGCAGGAAGAGTCCGCATCAGCAAGAGCCTGGCAGTCCTTAGCAGTAGCAGCAGTAGTAGTCTTGAATGGCTCAACATCACCGCTCGCAGAACCAGAAGCAGCACAGTTACACTTTAGAGATCGACGAACGAGAACCTTCTTCGACACACTGCCCCAAGGCTCAGAAGCAGTAGGTGCAGAAGTGGGAACGAGATCAGCAGCACACTGCTTATCAAAGACGTGAAGACCATCCTTGCGAGCAGGGACCTCGGAAGCCGAGACCTTGAAGAGGAGACAGCTAGGGTGCGAGTGACCCTTGACGAGACCAAAGGCAAAGCTCTTGCAGAAGTCATCAGAGGCACAGAAGGTCTGGCAATCGATGGCGGTGTCGGCTTTACCGGTGTGGTAAGGCTGAACCTTGCGGTTGGAAGAGGCGCTGGGGGCGATGTTGCACTTTTGGGTGCTGGAGGCGAAGGGGGTTGCAATGGCGGAGGCCACGGAAAGGGAAAGGAGGGTGAGAGAGTACTTCATTGTGAGGTGAGTCTGTTGAAGAGAGTGAGAAGAGTTAAAGAATGTGGTTGAAAGAGTGTAGTGAAGATGAACGAGTGTTTGTAGAATGTTTGATGCTATGATGAGAAAAGTTGGAGTCGATGAGAGAGAACTCAAGTATTTATCCTCGAAAAGACCAAACCGTTAGTGTAGTCTGTTAATGCAGTTGAGAGGAACCTTTTCCTAGTGACGCGTTTGTCACGCTATCCGGTGCACAAAGACCCTCAACATGCGAGTCTGCATGAATCTGAAATCAATAGTCTGAGAGCTAACGCTCAAAGTCTCCCAGGTCTTGATCGTGATGTGGGAAAGGAGCATCTTCTCAACGAAACTGGGCTCAGGAGTCACATAATCTGCCTTCAACATCGACTGTTAAGGTCTTGTGGCTGGCTGAAGTGTGATCCCGGAGGTCATGCCGGGAAACAAGAGGATGTCTAATTTGCACTAGACCCTTCAAGACCCGAGTTCCATTCTCAGTTGATATCTCATGGGCTTACGGGACAGCTAGCTTTCCCCTGGCGCGATGGGAAAAGGTGAGGCATGCAATTCGGTCTCGCGCAACCTGCTCTTCGTGATAGAGTACTCCTGTGTTCCAAGTAGTTACTTCTCCTTATCTTTTTTATTCAGATAGATAATATTCCTGGCTTGACTTCTGGGAGAACCTGTATCTGCTGGTACTGCTCATGAGTAGCTCGGAAGCGCTCTTTCCATCGTCTCATCATCTATTTGGAGGTTGGGCTGGATCCCGAAATTGGTCATTTCGTCAGCAAACATGCACATATGAGCCTTTCTACCAACACGCCCGACAGCCCATCCTTCCCGATTCTCAAACATATTGTGGGATCATCATGGGTTTTGTTATGAACTATTGATTCAGATTCATGCAGATTTTTACTCTGCCATACGCAGCTTCCACTACTGTCACTCTTCAAATTCGTAAGCTCGTTTCTGAACCACTTCAATATGAATGGTTAAGTCGGTTTTTTGAAACCTTCAGCCACTCTTAGCCTCAATCAATATTGAGGCCTTCGTCCTCAACCCCTGCTTCTTGTCGTCCATATCCATCTCTCCCGGCAGAACACCAAAGAAGTCAGCTCGGTAAAATACTTCCTCCGTTTCATCCGAAAACAATACAAGAGCGTCTATTGGTGAAAAGTGCCGATATCCATTTATATTCCGAAAGCTTGTCACTGAAGCTAATGTCGGAGCGGGAAGTGGGATGATCTGCCGGAGGGAAACAACTCAGCCATGACCGTTGACAGGCTTGTTTCGCTGAATATCATCCAATCTACCCCTGTTAGGAAGAGTAGGAATAGTAACTGTAGGTGGAATTGTCCGCAGATCGGACCAGGTTGTTTACTTTTGGTTCCAATGACGTGGTTGTTTATGCGGGCTTGGTCGAAACGTTTTCTGGGGCGCACTGTATGCAGTAGTTTGGGCGCTGGCCGTTTCATGATGAGTGGATCCAAGAAACGGCAATGCACAGCCACATAGAATAAAGAGAAGAATATTTCAAGTTCAGATGCAAACTACCCGGGAGCTGTTGATTAATGGTTGATGTTTATGAAAGACGAACGGTATGGCCAACAAGATTGAGATTGGTACTAATTGGGAACAGTATCTACCCCGTGATGTCTAGTTATGGATGTGAACTCGAGTGTTGTGAATTAATTGGAAAGGTTAGCAACACATTATCATGAGTAACATAAAGATTCGGTCCCAAGTAATAGCCAAGTTCTATTCATAACTTGAACATTTTCTTATGCAGAACCTCAACAGAGCCCCAGCCACCATCATGCTATGACTCCACGCAGCTACTGCAAGCCTTGAATCCACGAACAAGCTTTTAGCGCAAACCTACAGAAGTTTTCCAGCCTCCTGGGTTCCAGTAGGGAGAGACGGTGATTTTGTTTCAACGGCATGTGGGGGATCGGCCTAATGCTGGCAAATAACCAGCGATCATTTCTCCCCAAACGACGGAACCTTCCGTCCAGCGAATGGAAGCATAGCTTCTGACGAGAGTTTGGATCAAATGGATTTGGCGACAGACATTGCATTGTGAATATCACGTAGAACACGTCATGCTGCGAACCAGTAGACTGCTACTGACTAACCACCAAAGAATCAGACCATACTTTCTGTGCCATGGACTCGAGAAGATTTACCTGTACTGGATTCTTAACGGAGCACGTAAGCTCGGGGCCCTCAGCAGAGACACTGTTTGCATGCATGGTGTGGAGTTGACTCCAGTCTCGAGTTGCATTGCCATTGAGACTGTGTGATGCTGTAACCTCCAGCAGGCCAAAGCGTCTGATCCTCATGTCGTTGCGGAAATAGCTGACGCGGTCACAAGGAGTTGTGGAACAGTGCTGTCGTTGAGATCCTTGATTATGATCGACTCGAGAGGTATAAAGGAGTCATCAAATCTCGACAAAGACTGACCTTTCCTCACCAACACAATCACTTCGATCAAACATCCTCACACTCTCTCAACACTCTTTCAACTCACTCTTACTTCAACTTCAACTTTCAAGTTCAACCATCTTTCATCATGAAGACCACCATCGCCATGCTCACCGCCTCCATGGCCACCGCCATCCTCGCCCACCCCTTCGACACCCGCTCTCAGCAGTGCAACATCGCCCCCTCGGCCACTCCCTCCGCCAAAATCCAACCCCTTTCCTCCCCAACTGCCTCCACTGCCCAGGCCTGTCAGAAGCTCTGCGCCGCCAATGCCTCCTGCAAGAGCTTCATCTTCGGCCTCCCCGCCGACGCCAAGGCTCCTACCTGCAAGCTGTACTCCGTCCCTGCAGCCCAGGTCCCCAACCAGGGAAGCAACCTGTATGTCTTTGACAAGGCGTGCTCTGACAAGGCTGTGCCCAACACCAAGCCTACGCAGGATAAGCCGCGCGGCGAGGTGAAGAGCAAGGCTGCGAGAGATCTTGTCTGCAACACTGCGCCTACGGGGGCTAGTAACAGCAAGATCCAGCCTTTTGCTACTCCTAGTGTCAAGACGGCGGAGAAGTGTCAGGATGCTTGTGAGGCTCAGGCGTCTTGCCAGAGTTTCCTGTTTGGTCTTCCTGCTGATGCCTCTGCGCCCGTGTGCAAGCTGTACAAGGTTGCTCCCTCCAAGATTCCTCGTCGTGACGATGAGCTTTATGTCTATGCTAAGGGATGCCCTGCTGCCAATGTCCCTACTACCGCTCCTACTCATGATGAGCCCCGTGGACAGACTCCTTCTGAGAAGCAGGCTGACAACAAGAGCGCTACCAAGACTGAGAGCAAGAACGGTGGCGAGGAGCAGGCTCAGACTGGTGAGAAGACCAAGAATTCTGCAAAGGCCAACAATAACGCTGGCAACAACGAGCAGAAGCACAACTAAGCGACAATTCCTCACTCACTTGCATGAGTAACACTGGAGGATGCTCTGTTTTCAGCTTTGGATGGTTAGAGCCTGGGCTGGACTAAACACAGCTTGAAAAGTAATAAGGGAGCACGATATCTTTGCTTAGGATATCATGATGGAGATTTGAACTTGTACTAGACATTCGTTTTGTTCGGACTTGCAGTTTGCTTTAGTTTCTTTTTCTATAGACAATAGATCGGCCGATCACACCATTCTCTTTGCTTTCCACTTTGACATTATACATGCTTGACTTACTCTGGTGTTTCCAGACTTGATCCTATCCTATTACGATTAGAGCCAAGGTTCTCGTGACGGTCTCATTTCTCTTACTCATCTCCAGCCAACCCTTTGTCTTGAAGCTATCCTGAAGCCTCTTTTTGAACTTGTTCACACCACCACCTCGACCGTGAAGCAGCTTGATTTAGCTAGAAGAAATTTTGCACCTGACAAAGCTTATACTGTTCTATTAGGAGATATCTAGCTAACAATGAAAAGAACTGTCTATGAATTGTTTCCTCATGGCAGAAAAGTGGGTATGAATTGTTTCCTCATGGCAGAAAAGTGGGGTCGCAACGTTATCAAAATGCCCTCATCGATTGACCCTGAGACCTTGTCTACAGAATGAATTTGAACCACAATAATTTCAATTTCACTCTAAACCGATCATGACTGACTTGAAGTTGGTATTTAATTTTATTCTCTATTCTATTTTAAATGAGATTCTTCAACTCCTGCGTCGCCCTAAACCGTCTTAGGTTATCAGCGATAAGCCCCTCCGCACCCTGAGGTCTTCCACCAGCCGCATGCGGCGACACGATAGTATTAGGAGCCTTCCAGATCCTGCTCGGCTCAGGAAGCGGCTCGGTCTCAAAGACATCCAGCGCCGCACCGCCAATCTCCCCCTTCTCAAGCGCATCAACAAGCGCATCCTCGTCAACGGATGTGCCGCGCCCCACGTTGACGACCCACGCGTGGTTGGGCAGTTGCTTCAGGCGCTGAGCGTTGAGAACATGGCGCGTAGAGTCAGAGCCGGGAAGAATCATGACGAGCGCGTCGGTCTCGGGGAGGAGTGCGTCGAGGTCGTCTTCGCTGTAGACTTCAATTCCATTGCGGACGCCCTTTCGGCGCGCAATGCCCCGAACCTCGGCACCGAGGCCGATGAGCTGCGGGGTGAGGGTCTTTGCAATGTTGCCGAAGCCCCAGATGAGAACACGCGCATCGCGCAGTGTCGTAAATGCATTCTTGGGTCTGTCGGGCTGAGGACCCCCAAGATGGCCGGGCCATTTTCCTTGAAGTTGATAATCGCGCATCTCGTAGAAGCGGCGCGCGGCGTTGAGCAGCAGACCCAGCGCATGCTCAGCGACAGTGTGATCGTGCAGACCCGAGCCCGTTGTGATTTTAATCTTGGAGGCGTCAAACCCAGCACCCAGAACGTCATTTGGCCCAGCAGCGAGGGACTGGATCCATTGGAGCTTTGTGAGGCGCTTTGCGGCGTCTTTTAGGTTCTCGGGTGTGTTTGTCCAGGTGACGAGGATCTCGGCGTCGACGTGCTCTTCGGGGATGGTCTTCTTGACGTCGTAGGGGAAGAGGTCGACGGAGAACCCCTCGAGGCTCTGGACGTCGAGTTTGAGGGATGTGGGGTAGAGGAGCTTCATGGCGGGCAGTTTGTGAGTGTATGAGGAGATGAATCTTCTTGGGGGGAGGGTTTGCAGGGAGTGGGAGGTATATGTACGGATGCCGAAGCGTGGAGATGAGCGCATGATGGGCAGCATGATGACATCGGAAAGAAAGCCGTTTTGGAGAAAAGAGACCAATCACAGCTTGTCTTTTACGCTGAAGCCGAGGCCGGAGGAGCCCCTCCGTGGGGGAGGGAGGAGTTTTGGGGGTGATCTAGCGAGCAATTGAGGGTTGGGATTGGTTGGATGCTCGACGGACCCCAAATCCCGCGGGGTGGTAGAGTTCAATGGAAACGATGAGGGCGAGAGTGCACCTTTTGTATTCTCATCATGTGAAGTTGGTGATGGACAAGATGAGGGTTATGATGTGACGTCACTCATGGTATTTGGGTGCTGAGATGTTGCTTATCGATAACAGGATCGATCCAGCCTAAACCAGTGTAATGCGGCAGCGCGCAATGAAATCGGCACTGAATGCAGAGCATCTGCAAAATGATTCAGGGTACTCACAGGAAGATTAAGCTTATTTCTAAGTAAAATACCATTAAGAAAAGTATCAATATTAATCCATTTGGGTAATTTAAAAATGGCTGATTGATGGCTGTGTGTCCTAGAATGTAACGCTGCTGAGAGAAATCTCAAAATGCATTACCCTAGACCTTGCAGGAAGTGAGTAGATTACCAACCACTTAGTCGCACATGTCCTTTGGATGTTTAGGTTGGCAAGTCTACGGTCTACACGGTCCATCCCAGGGCTATACTAAGAGCAATTAGTTAGTCCTGCACCGAACCATGATCAAGCACTACGTCGGCCCTTCACCGACTGTCCTAAAGACTTGGTCTCCGTGACGCCCCAAAGAATTGACTACCTCGCTTGCCAATTGTTTTACTTAGCTTCACAGCTTGATTGCCCACCAAAAACTCACATTACATAAATATTACGCTCTCGATCATTACAATTTATAAAAGAAGCCCCGCCAGAAATTGGCCTCTCTGTAATTTCTGTGCAGAATGGAGCTCGCTGGAGGCCGCCAGCCGAATTTGACACCCTGAATCTGGGTAGCGCGACGGGGTCGGGGATTAAATACTGGCCCACGCGAGCTAACAGCGCCTTGTACTGGGGTAGTCTACAGCCCTATTCTCAAGGCTCAGAAATGACAAGACGGTACCTGGCGGCCCTCGTAAAGAAGCCAGCGACTAAGATAAATCCCTCATCATCCACCAACGGGCGGAACTCCCCTCTTTGTTTGCACCAGATGACCTTTTCTTTTCAAGGGCTTGTGAGAAGGAGCAAGAAATGAGCGTTTCTAAAATACCCCGGGGAGTTTGCATTGAAGGGCTGCTTTGTCCTGGTTCATCGAGAAGTTAATCGCGCTTTGCCACAAGATTACATCTGTTCCCGTTCACCAATGTACCCGGTTAGCAAGCCAAGCAACCTGTTCAAATCTCGCGATAATTCTTTATCATGATATGACATATTAAGCAGTGCTCTCTCGTACAGCATCAAGTGGCTTGCGAAACGACCGTGGCAGCGTTGCACTGGCGGGGACCCTGAACGCTAGGACCCGGCGCTAAAAAGCTTGTCTCGCAGAGCCAAGACGTCGTAAATCGAGCCTCTAAAAACCCAGTCTCCAACTCTGCACCCATCGAGAGGAGGGCTGCCAGCTGCGCCCGTTGCTAGTGTCTCAATCTCGGATACCTCATTTCATCCAGGCTCTGTTTCCTCGCTGCTAGCGAGCTGCCAGATTCCGGCTAGAGGGGAGGGGTCCGTTGGCAAAACCTGGATGATGTTACATTAGCTGCAACCCATACACCCACTTGCTCGGATAGAAAAGGCTTGTTTTCTCTTAGCTCTTTGCATGCCAGTGCTTAATTCTGTCAGAGGGCGTGCACTGATCACATTGTGCCTCTGCTGCATTAGTGAGACTGCCCAGTTCAGGCACATGCCGAACCGGATTACCTAGAATGATCGACGCTGCGCCTCCTCAGCTAAGTATTTCGTCCAATGCTATCTCTCTCGATAATCCCTCACCCGTGCCCTGCATATTGAGCCAACCGTGCACGAGGAACCGAGACAGTCCCAAGACTCCCCACGATTCCTTCGCGTCATAGCTCAAGGATTACTCGTTTAAGCGTAAAACAGCTTGCTTATTGCCATCGAGGCAGTGCAGATGGCGACCTCCCACATGCCCTAGAATGGCCAATCGTGTAAGCACGAAACACCAAGTTGGTGATATTTCAACCACCGTATTGGTACACTCCCAGGGCTGGTCTAACATCATGACACTGAGGAGGGCGCACGCTAAACGGCCTCCACATCCCTCTCGTTTATCGACACCGGTTTTTAAGTTCCCTACGCCTCTTGCTTCAGGTCCTGTGGAGAAAAGGGATCGAGAAAAGAGAAAAGTCGCTAATCCTGCTTTGAACGTGGGATCAAAGGCGGAGCTGAGCCATGATCTGAGGATTGTACTTTTACTATGGATGCTCTTGTACGAAATACTTCAGCCAGCCTTTACGAGTCGCTTAACGCGAACAGTCCAGGAAATGATGAGCGATTATTGCTGTTGGTGTGTTATCCACATGCCAAAACAAATATCAAGGCTCGCATTCTCCCAGCTTTTCCTCTCGTTTTTACCATTCCTTTCCACTCTGTTACTGCCTTTGACATCTCATCTCTTCTCACTTGGTTACCTGTCCTCTCACCTTCAACATGATTGAAGACGAGAAAAAGGACGCCGCGATTTTCGGTGAGCGCATTCACTGGAACGATGACGACGAAGCCGTTCGTGTTTCGCGCCATGGTGAACGGCGCTCCCGTAGGCGTTCTCGCTCCCGCTCGAGGGATTCGTTGAGTATTCATAGAGCGGGCTCGAGAAATCGCGCTGATCCGTCGCTTGTTCTGCCTGTCACTTATCGCACCGTGTGAGTCGCAATCTCGTCTCACTACGGAAAAAGGAGGTAATTGTACTGATGCTTTGACAGGTCCTTCAACATTGAGGAATCCAAGGGCAAGGAACAGGCTGAACTAGCCAAGGCTAAAGATGTTACTACAAAAGGTAAGATATCCTCATCTGACTCTACTAGGTTGACATGTACTAACCACGGATGCGCGTGATAGCTTTGACGGACCTCGAGTGGCATACCATCGCACCCTTCGACGTCGAGAAACGACTCACTACTTCATCCACCGCTGGTCTTTCGACCGAGCAAGCTGAAAGAAGACTGCGCGAATACGGCAGAAACGCACCATCCCCCGCCAAGACTCACTGGTTCAGGACAATCTTCTTCTACTTCTTCGGCGGCTTCGGTAGTATCCTTCTCACGGGTTGTATCCTCGTCTTCATCTCGTGGAAGCCATTGGGAGATCCTCCTGCTGTTGCTAACCTGGTGAGTCTGCACCTTCTCTGTCTTTCTTTCGCTCTGCTAATTTTTTTTTCAAGGCGCTCGCTATTGTGCTTCTCGGCGTCTTCTTCATCCAAGCTTTGTTCAACATGTTTCAGGACTGGTCTACGTCACGTACCATGTCCTCCATCAAGAACATGCTCCCTGAAGAAGGTCATGTGATTCGCAATGGTCACCTCGTTGACCTCAATGCTGCAGATATCGTACCGGGCGATGTCATCAAGGTCAAAGCTGGTAACAAGCTACCCGCCGATATTCGCTTGATTGAGGCTTCGTCTGACGTCAAGTTTGATCGCTCTGTTCTTACTGGAGAGTCTAAGCCTGTGGCGGGTACTGTAGATCACACTGATACCAACTATCTTGAGACGCATAACATTGGTCTGCAGGGTACACACTGTATCCTTGGCTCATGTACTGGTATCGTTGTTGCTACTGGTGATAGAACAGTGTTTGGACGCATCGCGAGTTTGACGAACGAGCCCAAAGTCCAGATGACGACGCTGGAGAAGGAAGTACTCTACTTTGTCATCATCATTGCCAGTATCATGATAAGTATGATAGCTGTCGTCTGCATCATTTGGTACGTCTCTTCTACCACCTCACCCTTCCGTTCCAACACTGACATACTTAAACAGGGGCGCTTTCCTGAAAAAGAAGCACCCCGACTTCATCAACGTGCCAACCCTCATCGTCAACTGCGTCAGCGTCGCTATCGCCTTCATCCCCGAAGGCCTCCCCATCTCGATCACCGCTGGTCTCACCATCACAGCCAACCTGATGAAGAAGAACAAGATTCTCTGCAAGTCCCTCAAGACTGTCGAGACGCTTGGATCCGTTTCAGTCGTCTGTTCTGACAAGACTGGTACTCTCACCACTGTAAGCCTCTCGCTTATCCTCCATGTTTGAGCTGCGCTAACACATGTATAGGCCAAGATGGCTGTCTCTGACTGCGCAGTTGGAGGACTCAACATGACCGTCGAGAACGCTCGCGGCAAGTTTGGCCAGTCCAAATCCGCTACCCACCCCATCATCCAACTCCGTGCTTTGGCTGCACTCTGCAACGCATCTGAGTTTGATGCTGTTACAAAGGATGCTCCGCTGGCTGACAGAAGAATCTTTGGTGATGCGACCGATCAAGCTGTCCTCCGATTCGCTGAGTTTGTGGATCCTACCAGTGTCGATTACCTGCGTTCTTGCTGGAACAAGATCTATGATCTTGCTTTCAACAGTAAGAACAAGTTCATGATTCGTTGCTTCTCCTGCACCAGAACGGAGGCTATCGCTGCTACTCTTAGCAAAGAGACCGTCTTCAACACCCACGATGTGTGAGTAGTCACCAAAACACTCAAGATGGGCTTTCTAATCATGCATGATATTTAGCCTCCTGACAATTAAAGGCGCTCCGGATGTTCTTATCGGTCGCTGCTCGCACTATGTCTCTGAACATGGCGAAACCATCCCCCTCAATGCTGCTATGCGAGCTACGGTGGAGCAGCTGAAGAATACCTACTCTTCCCAAGGCAAACGGTGTCTGTTACTTGCTCGCAAGATTGTGAAGGGCAGTGACCTCCCCAAGAATCGGGAGACGAGTGAGTTCGAGCACGCGGTTACACGGGAGTCCAATACTGGCCTTACCTTGGTCGGAATGGTTGCAATCGTCGATCCACTCAGGCATGACATTCCTCATGTCGTGAGCACGTTGCGCGGCGCTGGTATTCGAATCGCAATGGTATGTAACCCCCCTCACGATGTAACCGTAGTATAAACTGACGGTCCGCAGGTCACTGGCGATTTCGCCCTCACTGCTCTGGCCATCGCCCGCGAAGCCGGCATCGTCACCTCTCAAACCGTCGACGACAGCACAGCCCTCCAGCGCTACGGCCCCGACGAGGCCAAAGACTCACCCGTCTCCCACCTCGGTGCCATCGTCCTCAGCGGCCCAGAGCTCATGCATCTTAACGAGCATCAGTGGGAGACACTTACTCACTACGAGGAGATTGTGTTTGCACGAACAACGCCGGAACAAAAACTTCGAATCGTTCGTGAGTTCCAGAAGGGCAATGTTGTAGCCATGACGGGCGATGGAGTCAATGATGCTCCCTCGCTGAGGGCTGCTGATGTTGGTATCTCGATGGGTAGTGGCTCGGATATCGCTATGGAGGCGGCTGATATGGTTCTGCTGGATACTTTCTCTTCTATCATTATTGCTGTACAGTATGGCCGTGTTGTGTTTGACAATCTCAAGAAGGTATGTCTTGGACGAGCTCTACGTAAAGGATCACAGACTGACATTGATACTAGGTCATCTCATATCTCTTGCCTGCCGGCTCTTTCTCAGAGTTCTGGCCCGTCATGGCCTTTGTCGCCTTTGGCTTACCCCAAGCTCTGTCTTCATTCCTTATGATCATCATCTGGTAAGTATCTTTGCTGCTTGTAGCCTAACACTTACTAACCTTGACTAGCTGCTTCACCGACTGCGCCGCCGCAACAATGCTATCCTACGAAAAGCCCGAAGCCGATGTCCTAACCCGCCCACCACGCAACATCAAGAAAGACCGTCTAGTCAACTGGCAGCTCATCCTCCAGGCATACGGAGTCAACGGCGTCCTCCAAACCGTCGCCTCATTCGCCATGGCATTCTGGTACCTCCAGCGTCAAGGCATCCCCTTCAGCGAGCTGTGGTTCAGCTTTGGAAAGCTCCCTGCTGGTATCGATCCAGATTACTACCTGGCCAAGACCAACGAAGCATCGTCTATTTACTTTGTCAACCTTGTCGTGATGCAGTGGTTCAATCTGATGGCGACTAGAACTCGCCGACTCAGTATCTTCCAGCACCCTCCTCTGTTCAACCCGAACACGCAGAACTGGTATCTGTTCCCTGCCATCATCTTTTCGCTTGCTATGGCTATCTTCTGGCTGTACATCCCGCCTCTGCAGCCTGTCTTGGGAACTACTCCTGTACCTGTTGAACACTGGTTTCTTCCATTTGCCTTTGGAATTTTTCAGCTTTTGTTAGATGAGGCTCGCAAGTATGGTGTCCGGAGATGGCCTCATGGAATATTAGCCAAGTTAGCTTGGTAAGAGATGTGTCGCCTTTGGCCTGTTCCTGGTCTCAGTGCGGGCAATCTAGATTAGGACCATTACTCTATGGGCACGACCTGAGACAGACGCACAAGTAGCACATATATAATCTTTTAGTCCTGCAGAGAGTGTGACGTATCCAAAGGACGTTATCTGGCCTTTCTCTAGGGGCTATTATGGAGATTGTGTGATGTTCCAGCAATGACACTTTCCCCGTGGACTAATTGGTAGCTGCAATAGGCCTTGAGAATTTAAATTTCTTATTAGACTTCAAGTTAATAAAGCTTGTGTAGCTAAGTTCTATGTGGTCATGTTAAGTTCTAGGCCACAGGTCTCCATTACAAATAATAAATGAAGCTCACTATTTAGACTTTATACCGCTTGAGCTGATCAAATCATCTGGCATGAAAATATTTGAACCCCAGTTAACGTTTAGAAAGGTGTATGTCGGACATCCTTAACAGTTACACTAAAGTTTTCAATAACCTTCCTGGCATCTCCAAAATCAGATATAAAGTAAGGGAGGACATCCCGTTTCTCTTACCTAACCTATCTTTTCTTCCTTTCTCTCCATTTTATCTTGTGCTCGAACTATCGGTGAATGTAGACCATGAAGCAAGCAATGGAGCCTTTTCCTTTCGAACGATTGCCTGTCGAGCTCAAGATAAAGGTCATCAGACTTGCCATTCCCTCGGTCATGACACCCATTGGAAAGCTCGTTGGCGCTCGCCTTACACTTGAACATGATACAGAAGTGAGCCGAATTCGTGATTCGTGTCCGGAAATCAGGGCAATATGCAATCGAATTCGCTTCCTAGTGGCATGTTCACACGGAAAAGAAGTATTTCGACTTGACCCTCTATACGACACATTCGTGGTAGATCAGCTAAATTTTGCTGCTTTCGGGGTGCCTCCAATATCCCAGGAGCAAGCGATAGAATACTTTCAGGGAGTAAGTCTTCCCATCCGGCGCATCTTCTGCCGGCTCTTAGGGCCTCCCCTCTCGAGAGGAGCTCCAGGTTTGTCCCCCGCGCTTGGATTCAAACTCACTAAGGTTATTGACATCGCTATGGTACTTCAAACAGGTACAGCTCTGCCGGAAAATGGGGAACAGACGTACGCCCAGACGCCATTTGAATCTTCGTTACCTATATTGTCTCGCACCCCAATGCTCAAGACGTTTACCTTGGCCTTGGACACCTGTGAGAGGAGCTGGCATATCGACGCCTTTCAGCAATATGGGCCCAACACTCTTTCCTGGCGGCCTCGCTATAACCTATGGGGGATCGCAAGAAGCGATCCTCGGGAAGAATATACTTTCGTCAACTATGTTAATTTCTTTCACCGTGGGAGTGATACTGGTATTTCCTGGAGTTTCACGGAAGATACTGACAATCTAAGTGATCCTGTGGATCTTGCCATTGGAGACTATAGGCTAAATGTGCCCAGGATTGGTTTCCATGGGTACAGTCGAGGTGCCATATCTCAGGGAGGGAAGTGGGCCGGTTTCAGATACTGGGTTGAGACGAAGAAGGTTGAATTCAGGCCCCTCTCGTGGCTAGAAGCTTGGCCTTGTATGAAGGGCTTTGAAGGAATGTCGTTCCGCAAAGGTCATCCTGATTTCATTTCTCGACTGTGGATTAATAGGCCAGGTGCGCCGATAGACGCCGAGCAGTCACAGTACGGTTGGATTGAGGTGAAACCTCCCCAAGAAGGCGACCCTCCTTGGGTAGAGCAGGTGGCAACAACGTGGAAGATGGTCCGGGATTCTTTGTTGAGAATGGACGGATATATGGATATCGAATGGCACTTCGAAAACATGCCAGAGACGAAAAGCTAAAGTTTGTTGTTAAGCAGCAAGACTAGCAATGAGAAGGAGTAGAAAAAGAACTCGGATATGGGGAGACGGCTAGATTCAACCAATTTTGTTTTCTCAAAAGCTGTCATTAGCGGTTCTTGATCGTGGAGAGTTGCCAATACAGGATAAGAATAAGTAAACATAATTACAACAAATTTCAGTCGACCGCAACACGCGACAAATACTCTTCTAGCACGTTCAAAATGCAAAAATATACTAGGTTGACATACGGATGCTCTTGATTGAATTCAAGATTTGGAAGACGATTCCGGCGATAAACGAGTACTACATCTCATGCGAAAGCAAGGATGTCAAAAAGAGAATAACACTTCAGTGTCCTCGATCGATCTCCTTCAAAGTAGATCTCGCCTCGATAACTGCCCAGGCAAACTGGTTAGAAAAGGCACAGATTGCCCGGGTAGCCAAGACTCCAAATCTCTTAAGAAAAGATTTACCATCCTCCTAAAACCTAACACTAGCAGAATTTTCCAATCTCAGCTTCGCCCCAATGAGCTCAATGCCACCAGCCAAGACGGGGATACTTCTTGAACAGACAGGCCTCAAAAGGCGATCACCGAAGAAGCTGAACCACCATCACAAAATCAGGTTAATAGCCAAGAGGGAATCTCCAGTGCTGGAACTCTACTGGCTTGATGCTACCAACCACTGTCAGAAACGGCCAACCAGTGTCGGCGAAACAGGCAGAGGGAATCCCGGATGCTTTCCCGCTGTTAAAGCCAAGAACCACATGCACCGAGGAACAGGATGTAAAAAAGCTTCGGTCTCTGGAATCGTCAGCGGCAGACTTGGCGGGGAGGAAACGTGCTTGTATGAGAAGCTCATGTTGCAGCGGGAGCAGAAGGAGTAGTGGCGCGGTCCTTGGCGAGAGCTTGGCGAGAAACGGGTTGAAATGGATGGAACGATGTGGGATATTGGCTTTTGTTAGTCTCACAGTCAAAGATCAATGCGACTTTACGATTTCGAGATGCCGATTAATCACGATCACAGTGACTGACAAGACATCTATACAAGCGTCTTTAGTCCTGCATAGTATTCGCAGCCGTTTTACGGATATAAGAAGAAGCAGAAAAGAACAACTCTAATAACTTTATCCGTGTTAACCTTTTGATCTTCACAAACCTGTCTCAAGCAGTGATACAATAGCCCCTGTAATTGATCAGTCTTGGCATCTGGGGAGGTTATCTCTGGGCGAACAACCTTCTCCACGTGGAGCTACGGCCCTTCTCATTGGCTCCCGCCCCCTGCACCAAAGAGCCTCTCTTTAAGCTCCCAACGACAATCGTTGATGCACGTGGGTTGATGAGCGGCCATGACGAATTCTAAGGAGAAGAGTGTCCTTTTAGATGCAGGAAATAATTAGACAGTGTCAAAGCTTTGTTTATGCAAGTATTTCTGTCATCTAATGTGACTACTCGAGTACAAGGACTCTATTTCCGGTGTTTACAGTTCCGGTGGTGCGTTCTTCTTTGGGGCTATTGTCGGCGAAGTCTGATCATTTCGATACGTCCGGTCGTGATATTCACCCTTGTTTGGAGCTTTGAGGCCATGTCGCAAGCCCATCTGCAGGTAAACGACTCTTCTGGTCCTAGCGCATCAAGTCCCCTCGCTTGTCACTGTCACTTCCGTGCAGTCAACCTCTAAACAACAACCTCGATATCCTCACTTCAATATGAATTACATCAGGTATCCCAATCAAAAAACATATCGACCTCATCGCCACGATACCAAGGCCCTACTATCGCAAACCCCCACAACTTCATCCAAACCTTCTCCCACCCAGATCATCTTCACCCAACGAACATCAAGAACCCACGCACGAGATGCCTCCCCTGCTCGCGTGCCAAGCACACCCGCCAAGACGATAAATCTACCAAAGGACTCACCGAGGGACCTTGCCGCTAAAGACGTGTGCACCATCCGAAGAAGCATAAGATTAAGCTTGTTCGCCAAGCCTTACCCGCTCCACACACCATGGCGAGGGATGGTGATATAAGGAGTCGGGGTGCAGGCTGTTTCTGCAATATCCGACATCGACTGTTCAGTTCAATTCACTCTCTTCTAGAATCTTTCCAAGAGTGAGAGAAACCCGAGTTCTCGGTCTGCCTTGATCATGGTGCTTCATCAGTATGATTACATCTTTGCCATAGGCACCATCTTTTCGTTCCTTGATGCCTGGAACATCGGTACGTCACTTCAATCTCACTCTTTTGAGCGTATAATGACAGCTTAGGTGCCAACGATGTCGCCAACTCATGGGCCACGTCGGTCTCATCCCGATCCATCAGCTATATCCAAGCCATGACCCTCGGCTCCATCCTCGAATTCGCTGGCTCCGTCGGTGTCGGCGCCCGTGTCGCCGACACCATCCGCACCAAGGTCGTCGACATTGACCAGTTCGAGTCCGACCCTGCTCTTCTCATGCTCGGCATGATGTGCGCCATCGTCTCCTCCTCGCTGTACCTCACCTTCTGTACCAAGATCGGTCTCCCTGTCTCGACGACTCACTCCATTATGGGTGGTGTTATCGGTATGGGTATTGCACTCGTTGGTGTGGATGGTATTCACTGGGCTGAGTTCGATAAGGGTATCAGCTCTGGTGTCGTTTCGGTCTTTCTAGCTTGGATCATCGCTCCTGGTCTGTCGGGTGCTTTCGCTGCTATCATCTTCCTTATCACAAAGTACGGTGTTATGCTGCGAAGCAAGCCGGTTTGGAAGGGTCTTTTCCTTACTCCCGTTTACTTCGGTATCACTGCTTCTCTCCTTACCATGCTTATCGTTTGGAAGGGCGGTAGCATCAAGGTCACCTTCAACGATGCTGAGACTGCTGGTATGATTATCGGTGTCGGTGCCGCTTGGGCTCTCCTCATCACCATCTTCCTCGTCCCCTGGCTCTACCGCCTCGTCATCTGTGACGACTGGGAGCTTCGCTGGTGGAACATCTTCCAGGGTCCTCTTCTCCTCCGTCGCCCTCCTCCTCCCGCCCAGCCTGAGGGCGCCGCTGGTGGTATCAAGGATTTCTACGAGGGCCATCTTACCCGCGAAGAACTTGATGGTCTCCGTCGTGCCGGTCGCAATGGCAGTGATGAGTTTGAGCGCGCTCAAGACCAGACCAGCAACGAGGGTAAGGAGGCAACCTCCGAGAACAAGACAGCCTCCTCCGATGGCACTCCTGATATTGAGGAGCGTGTTGAGCCCAAGGCTCCTCGCAGCCTCGTCGGTCCCAAGCCTGATGGAAAGTGGTTCAGCGGTGCTGTTCTCTTCTGGTATCTCAAGAAGGCTTTTCTCTCTGGTGTTGATCAGGACATCGTTGCCATGCAGAAGAAGAAGAGTATGCTTACCGGTGACTTGGATGAGATTCACGCTCACGTCGCTCACTACGATAACCGTGCTGAGTACCTCTACACTTTCATGCAAGTCATGACGGCCTGTACCGCTTCCTTCACTCACGGTGCCAACGATGTTGCCAACGCCATTGGTCCTTATGCCACTATCTACCAGATCTGGCGAACTGGTGGCCTTGAGGGTAGCAAGTCTTCTGTACCCGTCTGGATTCTGTAAGTCTTACACTACATGCACTTTGGTAGGAACAATCACTAACTCTGAATAGTTGCTTTGGTGGTGCTGGTATTGCTCTTGGTATCTGGACTTATGGATATAACATCATGCGCAACCTTGGTAACCGTCTCACTCTCCACTCTCCTTCTCGAGGTTTCTCTATGGAGTTGGGTGCTGCTATCACCATCATCCTTGCCACCCGACTTAGTAAGTCCTTTTTCTCTACCTCAGCCTCCCTTTTTACAATGACTAACGCCTTCTTCAGAGCTTCCCGTCTCTACCACTCAGTGCATCACTGGTGCCACCGTTGGTGTTGGTCTCTGCTCTGGTACTTGGCGCTCTATCAACTGGCGAATGGTTGCCTGGATCTACATGGGCTGGATCATCACTCTCCCCGTCGCTGGTGTCATCTCCGGCGTAATCTGTGGTATCATCATCAACGCTCCTCGCTGGGGTTACTCTGGCTAGAGCCTCACTATTTGTACCTCATTAAACATCTACATACACTCACTTAGGACACTCTTCGGGGTCTGTTACAATACTAGAATGGCTACGCAACCTGGGCTGGGTATCTTCACTGTGTTGCGCGTGCAGCAGGGCATATAGGTTCAATTTCTTATACATCTTAATGAAAAGCTCTCTCATTTAAGCAAAGATGAAGTGATTAGAAAATGAAAATGTGTTACATGAATGTGCCGTACTATCCAAGATTGGACTCGGGTTAAAGGCCAACTGCAGGTTTTGCTGCCATGCCCTTGATACCAAAGCTGCAAGTTGGAAATGTCACTGTACGGCAGTGCCAATTCTAATATAATATCTAGCCTAAGGTTTATAT
>JAAVUB010000649.1:0-31649 GCA_014898885.1 Fusarium lyarnte (nom. inval.)
GAAAGCTCTCGGAACCCAATTAAGTAGCTACCCTAGCTTTTGGGAAATATATATCACTATATCTTTAGTATTGACAACTCCCATGCTTTTATTTGGACTAATACATAAGATACTTCTTATACTGCTAATTGACTAACCTTTATTTTCCTCATCTCCATTTTCCGACAAGATCATCCGTCCTGGCGTATCGTCTTTTATAGGTGAAAGTATATAGCATTACCGCCACAATGGGAGCTATAGACAAATCCACAACGATTGAAGTTTCGAGTAACTTCTATAACGTCATCAATGGCCAATTGACGGCTACCGATCAGACCATGTACGGCATTAACCCAGCCACCGGAGAACCAAATCCCGATGTGCCTGTGTCGACTCAGAAAGATGTCGACGCGGCTGTCAATAGTGCACGCAACGCTTTCAAGACATGGTCCAAGACTTCATGGGATTTACGCCAAAATGCCGTTATCGCTTTCGCGGATGCCCTTGACGCGCACAAGGAAGACTTTGCTAAGATGCTTACCCAGGAACAAGGCAAACCTGTAAGGCTCCATTTTGGTTTTGATTTAGCTATATTGGTCATTTGTTTCTGGTGTACTAATGCATTCGAAACCGGAAAAGTACCCGTTTGCACTAAGTGAGATCCAACTTGGCGTTCACTTCCTCAAATCCCTTGCCAAGATTGAACTGAAGCCGGAAGTTATAGAAGAAGACGAAGAGAAAAAGGTCATTGTTCGATACACTCCTCTCGGCCCCGCCGTGTGCATCGTCCCTTGGAACTTCCCTGTACATCTGGCTTGTGGAAAAATCGCTCCAGCGCTCCTGACAGGGAACCCCGTTATTATGAAACCATCTCCATTCACACCATACTGCAACCTCAAGTTAGGGGAACTCGGACTCCAGTACTTTCCTCCTGGTGTTTTCCAAGTATTAAGTGGCGACAATAACCTTGGTCCATGGCTTACCGTCCACCCAGGCGTTGCGAAGATCAGCTTCACCGGGTCGACATTTACAGGCAAGAAAGTTATGGAGAGTGCCTCCAAGACTCTAAAGAGAGTTACTCTCGAGTTGTAAGTCACAGTACCTATATTTTGCGAGGCGAGATTGACATTATCCGCTAGGGGGGGAAAAGACCCAGCCATTATCTGCAAAAGCGTCGATATTGAATCGACGGCTGCAAGTGTATATTTGCTTTCCCTGTCCATTTCTCCAGGCAATACGCTAAGCAACACAGATTTCCAGGCTTTCTTTTCTCAACTCCGGCCAGCTCTGCGTTGCAATTAAGCGGATCTACGTGCATGAGTCCATCTATGAGCAATTCCGAAAAGCACTCATTACATACACCAAAACATTGAAGGTCGGCCCCGGAATGGAAGAAGGAGTGTTTATTGGGCCAGTTCAGAACGCAACGCAATACAAACATGTGAAGTCCTTCTTCTCTGATATCGAGAAGGAGAATTGGAGCGTCGCAGTTGGTGGTAGAATTGAAGAAAAGAGCCCCGGCTACTTCATCACCCCGACCATCATAGACAAGCCAGCCGATGACTCGAGAATTGTGGTTGAGGAACCTTTCGGTCCTATTGTGCCTCTCCTCACTTGGTCTGATGAGGCCGAGGTCATTGCCCGTGCCAATGATACAATGATGGGCTTGGGGGCTTCAGTATGGTCCAATGACCCAGACGAGGCGGCCAGGATTGCTCTTCAGCTGGAAGCTGGAAGTGTATGGGTTAATAACCATGCTAAGCCTGATCCCAATGCACCTTTTGGCGGGCACAAGGAGAGTGGGATTGGCTGTAAGTCATCATTTTCTCCACATCATCCGCCCTCCTTCTGCATGGCCCCAACTCCAGTCATTCTTGCTACTTACTAACAATATATTTCCAGCCGAATGGGGCGTTGGCGGTCTTCAGTCATTCTGCAATGTTCAGACTTTGTATCTAAGGAAGTAGTTGTAAGGCAGTATAAATTAAGGGGTTGGTGCTCATTCCCTATAAGAAATAAAGGGAAAAAGGTTTTAGTACTGCTCTACTCGTCCATTAATTAAGAAGGTAAATGGCCTACGCGCTAGAATTATCCCAGAAATGATCAGGAAGATGAGTGAATTAAGGCATATTAAAAACTAAATCAACCTTGTACTCAGGCTCTTCTGCTCTAGCCACGACCTTTCCTTAAGAGTAAGAGAAGGGCTCCTAAAATCATTGCCAATAACTATTAAAAGGCTTCAGAATTGAAAGCTACTAATATTGTAAGATAATTGAAACTTAATACAAGCAGGCCAGGTGCCAGGACGGTGGTCGCACTTATTTCTCATAGGACATGTATATGTGCGCAGGGACGTATACGTAATGATAGGCATATTTCGCCGTTGTCATAGTTCGATGTGCAGCTCTTCGGTCTCTGTTGTCCGCTAGTTTCCGCGATTATGAACAGAAACAAAAGTTCCGAGGCTCAAACGCCTTCCCCGTGGTGGGAAGGCCGGAGGTGGTGGTTGGACTCCCGTTCCGTTCCGCTCCGTCCCATGCCGCACTGGATAGGCCGGATGTATGTAAGGTGGAGTGGCGTATAAATGCAGAATTAAATGCTGTGATTCCTTGTCGTCATAATCTATCCTCTTTCATTACTAGAAGTACGTAAGCAACGAAAGATGGAAGGGCTCCTCGGCAGAACAAGCGATCTCCTAGGCCTCGCGCCTACATCGTTACATGCTGCTCTCGTTGCATTTGGGGCTGGACTCGCAAGCCAACCCACGTTCTGCAGGAATGAGCCTACCATAACCGACTTTCTTCTCGCTCTGGCGGCTCTAGTGATAACAACCGGCATTTACTACACGACGTATGAAAGCTGGCCTGAAGTTCGGGTTTTATATGGACTTAAACAAACAAACATTTTCTTGACAGTCTATCTTCTCACTTTAGGTGCCAGTATTGGACTTTATCGCGCCTTCTTCCATCCTCTACGCAACTATCCTGGCCCCTTTCTGCCGAGACTCACAAAATGGGCCTGGTTCATGCGGTACCGCACTGGTCGCTACCATCGCTGGGTCTATTCAATGGGCCAGAAGGTATCTGATTGAACCCATGCTCTCTTTCGTTTCTTTCTGTTTTCATTTCATTCTGAAGCATACTAACGATGCACATTACCTGTTCTAGTATGGCGATGTAGTCCGACTTGGCCCGAGAGACATTGTGTTTTTTAACCCCGAGGATGCAGCGCTCGTGAACGGGCCTCACTCCAAGATGTCGAAAGGCAATCACGCAGACGGTTCTCCTTGGGCGGCTGCACACTCAGTCACCTTTGTGAAGGACAGAGTAGAACACCGATACCGTCGCCGGATATGGGATCAAGGCTTCACGACTGCGGCTTTGGCCAGCTACGAGCCCCGCATAACGCATTTACTAGAAGAGATGGTTTCCAAATTTCAAGAACGTGACGGAAGTAAGAGTCCCCGAACCATCAAAGCCCTATACCGGTGTCCAATCTCTAACGGTAGTGCCATAGCTGAAATCAACATGACTGACTGGGCATCGTTCTACTCATTCGATGCGATGGGGGATTTGGGCTTTGGAAACGACTTCAACATGGTCGCCACAGGTATGCAGCATATTATCTTTTGTGGATGAGATTCAACGAGCAAAAGGCTAAGGTGAATAATACTTCCAGGAACAACTCATCCATACCGCGAGTTCCTGCACAAAGCTTTCAAGATGCGGTCTATGTGGATGACGATGCCATGGTGCAAATACGCCGTGGCGTACTTGCCTATGGATGCTGATATAAAGGCCAAAGCCAAACAGTTCACCAAATTTAGTAATGATCGATTCGACGCTCGCCGAGCTCAAGGTCAAACCCGACCAGATATCTTCTCCCATCTGTTGCAGCAGGATGTCGAGTCTGGAGGGAAGTTGACCGAGGCAGAACTTCGTGAGGAAGCAAGGGCAATCATTCTTGCGGGAAGCGACACTACAGCTTTCGCCTTAGCGTACGTTTCTTCTATGCACTCAAATTACTTCATGTCAATAACGGCTAAATGACTGCCTACAGCATGATATTCTTCAACCTAGTGGAGCATCCTGAGCTTTACGCGAGAGTTCAGGAGGAGGTAGATGCGTTGAATGCGAAAGGGCCGTTTAAAGGAACTAAGTTAGGTGAGCGAACCTCAGTCACAAACGATATATCAAACCTACGGTGTAATTGACATCTTCCAGGCCCCGAACAAATCCCACTGGTGGTAGGCACGATCAACGAGACCTTAAGACTATTTCCGCCCGCTCCGGAGCCAACTCAGCGCACCAACGGACCGTCTCCGACAACGATCAATGGAAAATACATCCCCCCTTACACTAACGTAAGACTGACCATGGCATACTTTTACAAGTGAAGTATACACAGCTAATTGTGGAATCATCACCTAGTGCTACGTGTGCCCATGGGCGTTGCATCACGACGACCGTTATTTCTCTCAGCCGAATGACTTCATTCCCGAGCGTTGGGTCGATTCTTTCCGGCCACCTCAATTTAACCATAACGCTAAAGCCTTTCTTCCCTTTGGCTCCGGCCTTTATAACTGTGCAGGCCGAGCCTTAGCCACTTTAGAGATGCGCCAGCTGCTCTGCACCATCCTCTATCGGTTCACATTCGAAAAAGGACCCCACTACAATAGGGAGGCGATTCTCGACTCATTATCATCGAATGGTTCTATGGAGGTCGGGTCAATACATCTTGTCGTCAGAGCAAGGAAGCCAGCAGAGGGAAACTGAGGTAGTATGCTGACAGCTCCTTGTAGTTAGTATTGAGCTTAACTATCCTTTATATATTATTAAGATTACTTGAGCTATATCGCTGTGTCTTTTTCGCGATCCTGTGCTCACTTGAATCTTCATCCCGTACATCTTGTCTTTATTTACAGGTATGCCTCGATTGACCTTGTGGCAGCTTCGGCCCATTTTGCAGGCCTGCGTAAGTTTCGTCTGTAAAAGATAGTGAATGGGAGCTGCAGGGTATTCCCTGCAGCCCCATAGGTAGGGGAGAACAGTAGTCTAGTGGAATAATAATACAAGTTTTCGAAGTGTGACCTGAGATCTCTTTGAGACGGCCCTATCCGGTCAGTAGTTGCTTAGATAACCATGTCATACACTTACCAAGGTACACGGTGGGACTTCAGACCATCTTCTCTCTTTACAATGACCGGTTGACAGGCTAACAGGTCTCCTCAATAACCATTCACCGTCTAATGGTTATGGTAAACTCTTTCATGATGACACAAATTGCTGAGGCGTAATAGTAAGCCTTGAAGTCTCCAACAGCCCAACGGCACTGGCTGGAGGCCCTCCTAAGAGGCTCTAACCGTATCCCCATAACTCACTAAATTTGCCAAGTCATAGATTCTATACTTCCGTACGAAATAGTAGCAATGACCCTGCTTTTGCAGATTATTCAAATACTTTACTAGAATAGTACTTGGATATTGAGGTTCTCGAAACCTAAGCTAGAGGTATCTAGACAGTAGTTACAAAGGTCTGTCGAATAATCTCGAACGCCTCGGGGCCCATCGTCCTCCTTCCGGCCGTGGTATCGCCGTACATCAGCTCAGCGGCGGCCTCGTAGCCTGATTCGATCTCCCTGAATCTATTCTCGACGATTTGGATCGTGCGGGTATGATAGTCTCGGTGAGTCGCAAGGAACGCGACAGCCTGAGAGCAGGTGGGCGCAGTTTGTATCACAACTCCGAGTTCTCGTAGGGAAGCAACCGAAGCTGCTGGGAGCATCCCGGTCTCCGTGAATCCGGGAGCGATCCTGCGATATGACAACACTTAGTAACACCCTTTCAAGTCATTGCAAGGTTCGCATTGTGACCCACGCATTTAGTTGAATGTTCAGTGGCGGAAGAAATTTGCGCAAAGCTCTCATCATGCCAATTGATCCAGCCTTAGATGCAGCATAAGTCGGCCCGCTCATGGGAGAGTATGCTGCCTTGGATGCTGTTATAACAATATTGCCCCCCTCGGCTTGCTTCCTCATATAATGAATAGCAAGCTTCACGCAGTTCATCTCGGCGACTAGGTTCACATCGATACATTTATATTTGGGCTCAGCCAGTTCGCCATCCTCGTTGTAGATGTCTGAAAAAGTATTTTCTCGCACATTGACTCCTGCCTACAAACTAGTCAGCAAGTGGTATTATAGGCAAACCCTTCAATTAATCCGCGAAGGGAGGAGAGAGAGGGTTGTATACGTTGGCAAACAATACATCGAGCCGGCCCTCACTGTCTATCACAGTTTTGAAAAGCTTGATGAGATCATTCCACTGTGTGACGTCCGTGCAAACATACGTGCTCCCTGGGACGCTTTCTTTGGGCTCAGACAAATCGGCGATGAAGACCTTCGCGCTGCAAATAGTTAATCCTGTTGGCTGACGCTGTATATGTGGAAGATTGACATATAGTCAGTTGCTCGCTTACCCTTTGGATGCAAATAGCTGTGCCGTTGCCAGGCCAATGCCTGAAGAGCCACCTGAAAGGAGATTTAGCAAGTGATACGGGTTGTACAGAACGACGAGGCTCTAAAGCACCTGTTATTAACGTCACCTTGCCGTCCAGCTTTACAAAATCGGCCGAATTGATAGTGATATCCGCCATGTTAAGGAGCTTTTGAGAACAAACTAAGAGACAACAGCGAGATTATGTTAGTCACAGTCGGAAGCTTTTGCTCAATGCACAAACTTAATCCAGCTTTGATTCCATGCCCTTAAATAGAGAGAGTCTCCACCTTAGTGGACTACTAACAACAGGCCTAACTATATCTAAATCTGCTCTCAGGATGGCGGGGTAAGGCTACGGGAGTAAATCGGCACGGAACGGAAAGGAGATACCAAATCAAATCAGACTACATCAGCATTCCGAGGTGGCTGCTAGTTGCACTTGAGAGGCGGAGACTCCTACTTACCCTTCAGTCAGTACCAACATGACAGATGTGATACAGCACTGGGAGCTCAATTTTGTCGCATACCGCGTGACTGTCAGGGCAAAAGGGAATTAGAGTTGGATGTACATATCGTAGATATGATATTGAGATTCTTCATATTAATTGTAACCACAAACTTGTGTATAGGAAAACACGTGTGTAAAGGGGTTATCTAGATCAAAGTGGCCTAAGCTACTGCTGTAACTCAGACTATTTCGTAAAGCTTTCCCAGTAAAGTTTAAGCACTTTCTTGTTTCATGAAGTCAGAGACTGCCCGTAGGAATTGATCTTCTCCATCAATGAAAGACAAATGCCCGGCACCCTTGATCAACACGTACTTGGACCCTGGAACCGCATCCGAGAGTTCTCTCATGGTTGTGGGGAGCGGGCCGTCTAGCTCACCAACAATGATCAACACCTGACCGCCTTTCAACTTTGGGAGCAGGGGCCGAAGGTCAAACTTTTGCAATGCTCGGACAGCATTGACGAAGCCGCGTACTGGCGTGCTTAAAATTTGGTTCCCAATACTCAAGCGAACATCTGGATGTTTCTCGAGGAATTGTGGATCTGGAAACCATCGGGGGAGTGTTTCTTCCATCAGAGGCCTTCCGTTATCCGTATTAGCCAGAACGATGCGTTGTTCGAAAGGGTCTGAGCTGCTATTCAAGGGCCCGTGTGTGAGCACGTCTGCGATCACAGTCCGCTCGACACGTTCAGGATATCTTGCGGCGAAGTAAGCGGCAGTGGCGGCGCCCATGGACACGCCCACGAATGTATTCAGTCGAGCGATGCGCAAGTGATCCAGCAGCAAGGCCACGTCCTCGGCCAGAAGATCAAAGTTGCATGGCTCGTCGGTTTCGACGGGAGACTCTCCATGACCTCGGTGGTCATATCGCACGATACAATACTGGGAGAACCGTGGCTGTGAAGACAGTCTTTCCACGAAAGAGTCCCACGCATGCAAGTTGGTGGACAGAGAGTTACTGAAGAGTATCACTGGACCCTCCACGGGGCCTTGAACTACGCAGTGTAGTTTGACATGTGGACGAATTTGTACGTGTTGAGACTGAGTCTTGGATGTCATGATGTGTATAAAGCACCTGGCTCGCAAAGGTTGACGAATAAATAATCTAAAAGCCAGGATTTGGGCGTTTAGATTGGTATGATGAATAGAAGAGATGACTAGGGCTACTTTCCTCGTGTTTTATGCAGAGTATGAATGGCCTGTTCTTTGAAACTACCGCTGACTATAGAGTACTGGCAGTACGTCCTTAGCCAGTAAATTTGAGATGGTCTGGTCTTTGAACGAGATTCCGAGCTCTGCCATCCAATTAGAGCTGTCCCTCGTGTTCATATGACCTGCAAATCCGTTCCGAGCCGAATTAGGATGGGTGCATCAGAACGTAATGCTGTTAACCGACATACTGGAGGTATTCCGTGTATCAGCTGCTCACGTCCATGAACACTAAAGCCTAATCAAACCAGGCGTACGTCTTTTACAACGTCCAAGAATTGGGACTGCCAGTATTTAGCGGCATCCAACTCCTGATACCCGATTGAAGGCATGAGGGCCCCGAGAGGCTGGTATTGTAAGTTTACACATGAAGATCGTTTCTATATGCACAAGGGCTATCGTGGTCACGGGTTTTCGGAACGCAGAATGACATTTATCAGAACAAAGATCAGCACAGTCTTGGTCTATCTCCAACGTAAAGCGGTTTCAATAATCAAATTGCCAGTCGACATCCGCGTTCCTGATATACGGGGTCAATGCATCAAATTGTGCATCGTGGTCAGGATACAGCTCTGCGTAATTGCCCTTCATTCTCCCGTTGCCCAGATATGCCCACCTGTTGCGATTCTTGTATTTGATGATGTAGTCCTCGTACCGAGGCTCCTTGATCGCAGCCAGGTAGCTGAAGGCACTTCCTGACCACAGCCAGGGACGACCGTCTGCCTGGCCCTTCTTGTACCAGGAGCGGCAGGGGTCTGTCCAGACACTCCCTTCGTGAAAAGCGTCGATGTGCTCCATGAGTTCGTCGGTGGCGTCTTGCCGCGGCTCGAGCGATTTGATGCCTTCCATCTGCATCTTGTTGATCACTTTTGCGAAGTACTCGCAAGACGTTTCCATAGCCGGGATCACAGCACCGTTGCCCCATGGCCCTCGCGGGCCCATGATAACCCAGTAGTTGGGAAAGCCTGGCCCAGCAATGCCTAAATAGCAGTTCGGGTCCGGGTCCCATGCTTCCTGCATCTTGACCCCGTCGCGTCCCACGACTTCGAAATGGGGCTGGAAAGGAATTTTGAAACCCGTGGCACATACCACAACGTCAAGGTCGTTGTGTTTCTGTGACGTCGAGATCAAACCTTTCTCGTCTGCTCTAGACACACCTTCAAAGATAAGCTCGACGTTCGGTTGGGTCAGTGCTTCTAGATACCCGTCTCCAGGAGTCAATCGGCGACAGCCTGAAAGGATTTGTCAGTCTTATGATTGACCAATCTTTGTATTCTGACTTACCGGGGGACCACGAAGGGATCAACTTCTCCTTCAGTTCTTCGAATCCAGGACCGATTCGCTTCAACATGCCCTCCTTAAAGGCCTTGTACCCAGCGGCGTGTTGCTTCGTGCCACGGATAAATAGGTCCACCCCGGCATTGATCTGGCCTTCAATCTCCTTGCGGAACTTGAGGTGATACTCCGGATCCTCTTTGAAGCGCTTCCGCTGCTTCTCAGAGAACTCCATCTGCGAGTGGCTGACGGCAGCATATCCTGCGCGGTCGGTGGAAACCTTGCTCGGGTCTTCGCCTTTCTCTTCAGCCTGCAAGGCCCGTGCAACGGCGAGGCCGATTGGAGGCGAAATCCAGGTCTCAGATCGCATGTAGCAGACGACCCTTTTGCATGTTTTCTGAAGCGGCGGTACAATCTGGATGGCACTGCTCCCCGTGCCGATGACAGCAACTGTCTTGTCCTTGAAATCCACTGAGTGATCCCAGTTGGAAGAATGCATCACGGGGCCCTGGAACTTGTCCAGGCCAGGAATATCTGGCATGGCCCCCTGGCTCAGCCGTCCGCCACTATTTAGAAAGACATGACACCAATCGTGCATAAGTTCTCCAGTGCGAGGGTTCTTGATAGTGACGTTCCAGATGCTGGCAGCCTCATCCCATTCGATCTTAATCACTTCGCGGTTGTAGACAATGTCCCGCTCGGCGTCGAATTCTTCTGCGACCTTCTTGCTATACTCGAATATCTCTTTGCCGTAGGCGTAGAAGGTCGACCAATCGGGGTTCGGCCGGAAGGAGTATGTGTAGACATGCGCCGGGATGTCACAAGCCACGCCGGGATATGTGTTATTCCACCAGGTGCCCGATAACCTGTCTGACCGCTCGTAGATTGTGAGTTGGTAATTTTGCAGTGCCCGGCGCAGTTTGTAGGAGAGCACCATGCCAGAAAATCCGGACCCAAGCCCGATGATTTTGACAAAGTGTCGTTTGCCAAACCACTGGTCCAACACACGGTATTTCTGAGGCCCCTCGGCGGCGGCCTCAGTCGACGCTGCGGCCGCTCCTGCGCCATTACTGGCGTCATTGGTCTTGCGGACGCCATTTGAGCCGCTGGTGGTTGCGGTGCAAGGCGCTGCCTGGGGTTGGCCCGCGTCCGTTGCGTTGCCTTCGACTTGAATTGCCATGGCCAGCCCAACACAGACTAACAAACAAACAAAAAAAAAAAAAATAAGCAAACACTACGATCTTGAGGGTAGCTTGATTGTGTAGGTGTATGGGTACTTAGTTTTGGTGCTTCTGGCCGGCGTCTCTCTGGTTTTAGTAATATCTTTAGGACGACGTGGGGATTGTGGTGATTGGCTGTGGCGGAATGCCGGCTTCTGCATTGAAGTGTCGGCACGGAGCGGAAAGGGAACGGCCGACCACGGGATACACCACCCGGCCGCCGAAGAGGCCCCATGTCTCGGACCAACAAGATCTCGCCACCGTCAAGGTGGCCGGCATATCCCCTCGGCATACTTGTGATCGCCAGCGGCTTGATACATTAATCCATGCGCCAGATGGAGGAGGCCTCGGGTACGCCATAGCGTTGGTTTTTCACGCGTTTGCATCGTGATCTTGACAGACTCCATTTGGTTACTTGTAGACTGATCGATATGAATAATCCTGTCGCCTTCAAGCCCGTCGACGAGCTGCTCGACCGGCTCATTGCTCAAGAAAATGGGCTTCCTGGAGCCATTGTGATTGCTCTCAACCGTCAAGGCATGTTCCCCGCTACTCCGAGCTACACACACACATGGATTTGGGGACTTTCTGATAGGCCGCACAGGCGATACTTTGTACGAAAGATATGCTGGCAAGACTTCTCTACAGCCTGACGCGCCGCCCATGTCAGCCAAGTCGGTCTTCTGGCTTGCATCAAGCACCAAACTATTGACCGCCGTGGCCGCAATGCAGTGCGTGGAACGCGGACTGTTGAAGTTGGACGACCCTGTAGGATCCATATTGCCCGAGTATTCCAGTCCGCAGATCTTGCGGGGCTACACCCAGGAAAATAAGCCCATCTTGGAGCCTGCAAAGCATAGCATCACCCTGAGGTCTGTGATGGCAATAACTTCAATGCAAATGAGACGGAGAATGTTAACTTATTTGGAAACCAGACACCTCTTGACTCATTCGAGCGGACTAAGCTATGACGTGTTCGGACTTGAGTTAAAGGAGTGGTCTCGAAGGACGGGAAGAACGCAAAACCAACAGTCCGGGACATTGGTGAATTCTTTTTTTTTTTTTTTTTTTTTTTTTTTTTTTTTTTTTTTTTTGTTTTGTAGTGATTATTTTGGTTTTTAGTGTCCTTTTCTTCTCGCCTTTTTTTTTTTTTTTTTTGATTTCGAATACGTGTGTAACTGCTTTCAGGGGCATCATCGCTGACTGCTAGTGATAGGAAGGGTTGACTTACCCACTTCTGTTTGAGCCCGGATTCGGGTGGACTTACGGCGCCGGCCTGGACTGGGCGGGACAGATGGTGGGTGCATTTCCATGCCTATGCCTCGTCAAGGTTTCCCGCTTACCTATTGCTTGTTCGATAGGTTGAACGAGTGACAGGGTGGGGCTCACTGGAAGAATACTTCAAGGAAAACATCTGGAAGCCTCTAGGATTAAACAACACAACCTTCAGAGTCTCAAGTAATAGAGGCCTCCTGGATAACCTGGTTGAGCTTACTATCAGGAAACCAGACGGCTCGCTTGTCCCAGGCTCCCACGTTCCTCGCGATGCCAACGCTGAGATTGACTCGGGCGGTGCAGGACTGTACGGGACAGCCCAGGACTATGTTCGCATTGTGTCTGAGATTGTTAACTACGGCGGCGTGCTTTTGAAGCCCGAGACAGTCCAGGAAATGTTCCGTCCGCAGCTCGACGACGACCAGTACATACACGAGGCGCTTTGTAAATCCGTTGCTGGTGTAGGGTTAAATATCTCTCCAAACTTCAGAGACCCCAAGATGCAGATCAACCACGGGCTAAGCTTTATGATCAATATGGAACCAATGATCACTGGCCGTCCAGCGGGCACAGGGCAGTATGGTGGAGCGGCAAACACATTCTGGGTCAGTGTCAATCATCCCAACCCTTAACCCCGCAGGCCGTGCAAATGGAAGCAACGTTTCATGCTGACGACCTCGTAGTGGGCAGACCTCAACACTGGACTGGCCTGCGTCGTCATGACGCAGGTGATGCCCTATGGTGACTCTAAAGTCATGGAGGTCTACGGATGTCTTGAAGAGTGCATATACCGGCTAGATTAGGAGTCCTGAAGTAGGAGAAGTAGGGTTTGCTTGAAGAGTGGACAAGGACTACAGTGATCATGGCATCTCCTAGCTAGCCGCATCAATGGCAGACCACTGATATACTTGGCTCATGACTGGGTTAGGGCTGACCCTGTGGTAGCTATATGCTACTTCTGCCTCCCGCTCCCCCATCAATGACGAATTTAGCCCCGTAAACGCTGCTTGCTTCTATAGAGCTCAAAGGTGCGCAGACCTCAGCTACTTCGTCCGGCAATGGGGAGTCGATCAGACGGGGTAGGGTCAGCAAGGGCATTTTCCCTAGGGGAGCCTTTTGCAAGGCTCCCGGCTCCCATTGGCACCATTGACGCGAACTCTTTGTGCGGCATCTTCGATCACCGCAGCAAGAGTGGCTTCAATCATGGTGTGTTTGGACGTCACATACAGCAGCATGTTTAACATAGCAAGATGTCCGGATACGGATGCGACATAGACGATACTTCCGCGCTGCCCTCTCCTGACTGGTTGATTCAGCATGGTTTGTACTAGAGTCTGAACGCACCAGAGGAGCCCTCTGGTGCTGATATTCAGCACTTCATGAAATACTTCCCGTGGCAACTCGGCGGTAGCATCACATTCTTTGTTGTTGCAGGCCTTGTTCAAAGAGTCAGGGCCCTTACTCTGGCTGTATTTACCTCTAGTTGAAGCGGGTCAGCAAATCTACCAAAGTTTCAAAGCAGTTAGCACCATGCCGTAGTCAATGCGACCACAAGCCCTAACAGCCTTGGACATCATTTTATTGACTGAACCCGAACTAAATACATCAACCTCCATTTCTACAAGCTTGGTACTTGGTGATGTACCTTTCACCAGCCTCGCTGTCCCTTTCATACCGTCATGGCTGATGTCTGCTAGGACCACATTCTGGCAGCTCGTCTCAAGATTATGAGAGCGACTTCCCGGCCAATACCAGGGCTTAAGTTAGTATTAGCTGAATAAGAGGAACGGCCCTAATGGTTAACGCCACTAAGCAGCTCCAGTTACTGGTGCTGTCGTACTGAACTTTATTGTCTACTGAAGGACGAAACTATCAAACTAGGGAAAGCATGCATCAGCATCAGACAGTGTAGCCTCACGCGAACAACAGTTCGTCGAGGAAAACCCCGCGTCTTTTGCTTAGTCTGTGACTTTCCTGATCTTAGTTCGCTTAGCGACAATCTAGCCTACTCGGAACTCGACACCGCCCACCCACACCTCTAGGAATTAGAATCAAAGAGCTAGTGGTACACCGTCCCGTTCCGTGCCGACCCCGGCACCTCACGGGTCAACCGGAATGCGGAATTATACCCACAATTCTTTCTACATTACCTCCACGAATTTATGCAAGCTTCAGTGATGTCTATCTTCAATTGTCTCACCAGAGCGAAACTGCAGTTTTCCAATTCCACGGCGCCATCGGCACACAAGTCTTGCTTTGTGATTCACGCACGTCCATCCAATAAAACATGCCTGACCTGCAACGATTTCACGACGAGCTGTTCGAGACTGGACTTAGGAACCGTCGAGAGGTGGTCGGCAACGCATACGTCGATGCAGCATTGTCCAACGGGTCGAGCGAATTTGCATACCCTGGGCAACAACTTGTGACCGAGTGAGCCAGCCACATCCAATCCAGACAAGTCACGCCGCTTGTGAGATCGCTGACAATTAATGGTCAGGTGGTGCTGGGGGAATGTCTGGTCGCGTCCGGGACTCGACCGCAAGCAGCGCAGTCTACTCAGTAAGATTATGACCCGTGCAATTCTCAGCGAACCATCCACATTAGCTAATTTCAATCGGATCTCTCCAGACATTGGAATGTTGATCGCCATTAAAAGCTGGCCCGAGCTCGGTGTCCACGTTCGTGGTGCTCTGAACAATGGACTCACCGAGGTCGAGGTGCGCGAGGCTATTCTGCACGCAACTATCTATTGCGGTGTGCCCGCGGGCTTGGAGGCCATGAAGGTCGCCGAGCGCACCATAAATGACATGATTGCAAAGGGCGAGCACAAGCGAGAGCTCGCCGAGACATCTCCTCTTGTGGGCAAGTCTGCCTCGACCAGTGACGGAGTGTAGGTACTGGAGGGGATTTTTGCCGCCGATAATGTATACTACTCCTTTCCCAGTAGGCAGTGCCTCGATCTCATTGCTAGTCTGGTGCGACTGGGCTGGCCATACATCCATCATCGCGCTTCCAACCACGCTATTCATGACCGGCGCTATGCTATCTCCAGCTATACTACTGATAATATACGCTTAGCATATATCGAAGCAGACATGGTTGAGATGTATCAGCATCTGGAAAGCAGCATTCCCGCGCTCAGGTCAAGCCCTGTGCCCATCATTGCCATCATCTCAAAGACATGTGCACCTGGAATGTATTGGCCCAGAGGCGCATGACAGCTGCGGAGTTCCTCATTGCCTGTCTCGCCGGATCTTGCTCTTGCTAAATATAGACACCTAGTTCTTGTTCTTTCGTAATACTGCTAATGAGACTCCATAGACGACGTTATTTATCCCGTAGTGACTATTCTTGTTGTCAGCACAGATGTAATCGTCTCGAGCTATTTTCCGAGAAAGAGATCACATTCGATGTTTCAAAGACTGTGGACAATACTCCTTGTTACTTTCGAAGTCCTAGCGACGAATTTGACCCCAATGCAAACTAGAATACCCAGTGAGTGAAAGCACTGGATCACTCCTCGTGATACATATGCGGCTCTCTGTATCATGGGTGCTTGTTGGAATGCACCAGCAGAAGCGCCGGGATCACGAGTTTCCAGATAACGCTTTGACATGGAAGTCGAGTGGACTGCTAGGTGGTGAGGGATCAAACGAAGCGGCCTTAGTGGCCTCCCCGCTTTGTTGCCAATATTCAGGGCTGTATGGAGACGACAGAGTATTTCGGTCGATAGTGAAGAAGAACCCCTCTGGTTAAATATCCATGTCTTGCAACGAATATGTTCTGGGTGATGGATTGAACTAATGTGTAGTTACCCAACTACGAAAATGTGGTAGCAGGACCGAAACCCCCCGGGGCAGATATGCCAGCAGGGCCGGTCCCAATGCAACACTGGAGATTTGTATCCTTGGTTCGCGCTTCTTGCCAGCCTTCTTAACCCTTAGCATTCCAGTGTGACTCCGGGGACGGAAGCAGAAGGTGGCAGATGTTACTGGTCAAGACATTCGGAGCAGCATCGAAATCAAAAGAATTGACCAAGGGGAGAATTACTCTGGCAGAGGAAGACTTGAGCTATACTAAGACTGGTACGACCTTTGCATCTCTCTTAAATCATACCTAATGACCCTCCTGTCTTCCTTATCATACAGCATTATGAACTACCAAATTGTTCAATGTCGTGTAGAGGTTCTTTAGCGCCAGTCGCTTTTCCACTTTTTAACCTGGTACCTCGATATGTAGTAGTTGGATAACCTTGTGAAGAGTATGAGAATCTAGATAAAGAAGTCACTACCAGATCAAAGGGTTGATCCTTTCGGGTATGAAAAGGCATATCTTTAGAATAGCCAGACACTAGAGCAGCAGCCACCTGCTTTCCATTTAGGCCTTCAATTTCCAGTATTCTTCAACATAATGCAGAAAGCAGAGCTTAAATGGTTGATACTCTATACAACTGAAAAACCGTATGAAGTAGGTAACCCGTTGTACTTATGATCCTCCATGATCAGCCTGCATACTTTAGTTTCTGTTTTTCTATTCACTTCACAGCAGGGGCAACATCTAATGTAGAGAAGCAACGTCGTAAATTGGCAATTATCAAACACAAGATCCAGTGAGTCTCTCGCATGATTACCACAACAGAATGGGCTTGATCATAGTCCCCGACTTCATCCCTTCTACGGCTTCGGTGAACCTTGCCACGGGGACAAACGAAACAAGTTTCTCGACCGGGAACTTGCCATCTCGATACCACTGAAGCATGAGAGGTATCATAACACTACCCGTGGTCTCACCCATGCTGTGGGACTCATAGACATTGCTCTGCCGTAAGAACTCGGACAAATTGATGGTCAGCTCAGCTCCTGGTTGTGGCAGGCCAACCTGGATCAACTTGCCACGCTTGCCAAGCGCGCTCAAAGCGCCATTGATGACAGGACTGGCGCCGGTGGTTTCAATTGCGTACGCGATTCTTTGGTTGTTGACTAGGTCGGATACTCTGGTGGCAAGGTCTGGGCCATCCTTGCTGGTGTCGAGCACCTTGCTAGCGCCGAGCTCCTTCGCAATCTCGAGACGGGAAGCGACACGATCCACGGCAATGATCTCTTTGCACCCAACGACTTTTGCAGCCATAATAGCCGCCAGCCCGACAGCGCCCAGCCCAGTAACAAGAACGATGTCATCTGGCTTCGCACGAGCGGCATTCATAACAGCTCCAGAACCGGTCATCAATCCACACCCCAGCGGAGCCAGCAATTTGAGCTCTTCTTCATTCTTGATCGTCCCCTTGACATTCACTACACTCGTTTCCGAGACTACCGCCACAGCTGAAAAGCTCGACTGTCCGAAGAACTTGCCACTGATGTCTTCCCTGTTGGCCGCTCTCTCCAACGAACCTTGTTCGCCCACTATGTTGAGCAGTGACCAAGACGTGCAGTAAGAGGGCTGCTCAGCTATACAAAGCTCGCACTTCTTACAGTAGTCGTATGATAGAAGCACAGGATCTCCGACAGCCGCAACCTGAACGCCGAGACCGACTTCCTCCACGAACCCTGCACCTTCGTGGCCAAGGACTTTTGGGTACTTGGACATGCTGGGAGGTCTGGATGCCATTATTAGATCGGTGTGGCACAAGCCCGTTGCCACCATCCGCACTTTCAGTTCGCCTTGCTTTAGTTTCCGCGAGAACCGTACTGTTTCCAACTGCATGTTTGGGCTTGGGCCAGCGATCGGCTCATGGCAAACAAGAGCTGGGAATGTTTCGGACATACTGGGTTGCCGGGGAGTCGATTACTGTCAAGGGCAGTCGAAAGGATGAAAGTTTTGGGAAAGGTGAAGACCAAGGACGATGGAGTTGCAACTACTACAACGTTGCAGAACTGCAAGGGACAATCTTATAGCTGACCATGCAAGTGACCCTTATCCAGGCTGGAAGTAGCAGAGAGTGTGGTTCTCTGCGAAACGGGCCGAGGACCTCTATGTTTCCGAGAGCGGAAAGATGCTACCAGGGGGGTGCAGGACGAGTACTAATTTAATTCCGAATCGTCATTTGAAATCCAACTGCGGAAAACATGGAAGGACGCAGTGTGGCCGCTAACTTTCCAAGATTAAACAGTTGAAATAATGTATTTATTTGATGCGATAAAGTCGCTTCTTGGAACCTGTAGCTACCTATTACTATGCTGAGCTCCAAACCTGTAGCAATTGTCACTGGCGGAGGTGAGTAAGGCACCCGCGCAATTGTCCCCCCAACGAGACATCCGAATACTAACACATCTGCCCCAGGATCCGGTATTGGCCTGGGAATTGTTGAGTATCTGGTTAATTCTGGATGGAACGTGGCCATCTTTGACTTCAATGGGCAAGCGGCAGCGGAAGTAGCGCAGCGGCATCAAGAGAGCACAATTCATGCCAAGGGCAATGCTGCTCTCTACGCCGACCAGGTCAAGGTGTTCATAGACTCATGGCAGAAGTGGGAACGGGTTGACCTTGGTATGTTACTCGCTCCCTGCGACTTGGTTGCAGATCGATACGCTCTATACACATGATACAGATGCAAAGGATCATGCAGACTGACTCTCTCCGCCTGACCAGTCGTTGCCAATGTAGTATGTTCTATGATGCATTCTGAGATAGCATTCTCATCTTGCTAACATACCACCACTTGCAGGGATTTGGAGACCGGATGGACTTCTCGAAACCCGCGGAAGAACTGGAGGACGGAGCACCTGCACAGCCAGATCTTCTGACCATTGATGTCAGCCTCGTGAGCTCTATCTGGTCTTCGTACCTCGCACTGCACTTCTTTCGTAAGAATGCTTGCAAAGGAGGCAAAATTGTCTTCACCAGCAGTTTGGCAGGGCTGTATCCGACGACAAATATGCTACTATACGGGGCTGCCAAGCACGGTGTACGTTTACAACATGCTGGCTGGCTTATTAACTCTCTTTTCTATAAGAACCTAACGCTCACCAAAGTTGTCCTAGGTCGTCTCCCTCGCTCGTGGGCTCGGAAAAAAGTATAGCGGAGGAGAGGACTCAATCGAGTCCTACGCGCTATGCCCCGGCCTGGTCCCAACACCGCTCATCAGTGAGGAGCTTAGGGATGCCGTCCCTCAACATGTTTTGACGCCCGTGTCAACAATCGTGCAGGCACTCGAACGGATCCTCAAGGGCGACTTTATCAATGGAGCAGCAGTGGAATGCAGCGGAACTGAAATCCAAGCGAGGCCACCCCAGGAATACCTGAATGCTGCGGCGGAGTACATTGCAGAAGGTAAATTCAGGGGCTTGGTAGATCCCTGTGTTTTTTCGAAACACGCTGAAAAGCGCGGGCAGCGGCTGAATGGAATGGCACCCCACTCTAGATTGTAGGTAGGGTGACGAAAGACGTAGTTAGTTCGAAATCGTTAACCCCGTTCCGTTCCGTTCCGTTCCATTTGCTGCCGTGCCAAGGTCTGGGCCTGGGTTCCCCGGCCTGTCTCAATGGTTGGGTGTGAGGGTGGGGGGCGCCCCACGGGCCATAAACACGTACGTAGGCGCCCTGAGGCCCCGTACAAAGTAAGTTCCGTTCCCGTTCCGAACCGTGTCCTTGTCCTGTGTCACGCGAGCCAAACATTGCACCCTCTCGATTGCGTCAAGTCAAGTGACCAACCAAACTCTAACCACAATCCGACAGACGAGATCCACATTGCTGGCTGGATGTCATTTTACTCGCTCGATGCAATGGAAGACTTGGGTTTTGCACGAGACACTAGCACTAGCAGCAAATCAGGCTTCAGTTCCATCATTTGGAGGATAGGATGAGGTATCTTGTTCCTCTTCTTTTAAGTGAACCGGCTGCTACCACGGAAATATCTGATTAAGTAACCAGCACTCACTACCTATATGTAATGCAAAAGGCATACGGCTGACTTCATTAGACAGGTTAAGCCTGAAACGTCCTTCCATGATTGTAATAACAAAGAGTAGGCTCAAGTATAACTGTTGTAATTGATCGCTGAAAGGAGAGTAAGTTGAGATGAGAAGCGTCAAAATATTCAGTCCATCTTAACCATCGTCTTCGCACAGGAGAGCAAGGCTTTGTACTACTCTAAGGAGTTGGCACAGCATCCAGCGAGGTCTGGGCATCAGTGTCAAGTACCCTCGGCTTGAGATACACATTCAGGTCGGGTTTATCCCACAGGAGGTAAGCCTTATTTTCATCTAGCCAGTTTTGGCTGCTGGGATGAATGGAAAGATCGAAATTCCAAATGATCTTGGCCACTATCAGGCGCATCTCGGCATATGCAAGACTAGGAAAAATCGAAAGGTTAGCCACACCCCGCATGTAATCCTCGCGGGGAGCTCAGTTATGATGACTTACTTTTTTCCAATACAACTCCGAGGTCCCGTCAAGAATGGGTGAAATGCGATATCTTGTTCATCACCAGCAAAGCGCGCATCACCAAGCCATCGTTCCGGAATGAAAGTATCAGGAAGCGTAAAATTCTGAGGGCTATGATACAGTGGCCACTGCCAAATTCCCATGATGGTCTAATAACAAACCGGTCAGCTTCGAGACTTGAGCCTATGAATACATAGAACTTACATTCTCAGGGACATACTGTCCACATATCGTATCACCCCCAGGCCGAGTCTTCTTCGGGAAGCCGGTGGGGACAGGAGGAAATATGCGTAGTGATTCGTTGATGACCGCAAACATATAGGTCATCTTCTGGACACTGAGGAGATTGATCTCGTCTTCGCTTGCAAAGGTCGATCTTACTTCTTCCTCCAGTTTTGCCAGAACTTGTGGATGTGTTGCCAAGAGGTATGTGAGACCGGAAAGTGTAGTAGCGGTAGTCTCAGAGCCAGCAACTATCAGCAGACTAGCATTATCGAGAATCTCTGGGTATGACAGTTTCTATGAGACTGGTTAGTATTCTCCACTATCCTCTGTCGTAGGATGAGGCGCTTACCGTCTTGCCTTCACTCTTTATCAACGCCTCCATGAAGTCATGTCGCGGGGTCTCCAGTGCCAATCGTCTACCAACCTTCTCTACCGTGATTTGATAGTAGGCCTCGAATTGCCTCCGTACTTTTGCCGGCATGAAGAACTTGGACAGCCTACTTCCAAAAGGAAAGCGTCTCAGGGCGGTGTTGATTGTATTACCACGGACTCTGCCAAATACCATCGACACCCAAGGGTGATAGTCTGCCTTTTCCAAACAACCAAAGGGCTCCCCGAAGGCCAGATCTCCAATGATGTCGAATGTCGTCCAGTTATACCAGGACGTCATCTCAAGAGGCTGCGTTCCATTCTTACTATGCTCTCGAAGCCTTTGGATTAACAGGCTGACGTAGCCCTGGATCAGGGGTTGTTGTTCTAGCATGGATTGCGCCGAGAAGCCGTGAGAAATGATTCGCCGCATACGGCCGTGGTTCTCTCGATCGGCACTCATGACACTATGTTTCTGGGTTGCCCAAAAGATAGGATCCTGACCGTTTTCGCCTTCTCCACGTTTCCGGTGACCCAGCATATCGTTCCAAGCATTTGGATTGATATAGGAGAGCTCGTCAGGCGCGACCCGTACAATTCCTCCGTACTTTTGATGTAGTTCTAGGATCTTTTTGTGAGAGTTCCCAGAGAGAATCATGTAAAAATGTGGGATACGAGTAGCCGCCCACAGTCTTGGGCCGGGGTACTTGCGAAGTGGGTGTAGAAAAACATTGTAGAAGGAAATCGAAGCTAAATACCCCAATCCCTATTCAGATGTCTGGTGAGTTACTCTTTTCTCTTTTTTGGGGGGAGTAACATTATGTTAACAGGTTCAAGAAAAGGTCTGCTTACCAGAACAATAAGAATAAGAGGCAGTCGAAGCCCCAGGCCCAAATCAAGGAGTTGCATATCGACTGTCGCTACTGAGGTTTTTCTCGAAAGAGAGAGCTACGAAAGCATGGCTTTATTTGGGATTGAATGGGGAGGTTTTATATGCTGGGCTGGCTGCAGACTGTCTGTATGTGTAAAGAGAAGACGCTTCGATTGGCCATATGGGACACCCACTCACTGCCAGTGGAGAGTACTGTACACCTCAAGTCCGTACCGAGGCAAGGGTGTGACCTATAGGGTGTTAGTTTAGCAGACCCCAGAATTGTCGGTGGGTCTCATCATACAGCATCCCCGTTTTATATACTGGGTTTTAAGTATGGTTAGGGTTAAAGGCTCCCCAGCTTTACTCTCCGCTATTTGAGCCCCGCATTGTTAGAGGTCGGCAGTAGTTAATGCCCGAACCCCGCGTTTTAGACTCTTGACTGTCGGCAACAAGATGCCCGGAACCCGAAACGGTAAGGCGTAAGGGCTAGTTCGGAATGCAAAAGAGTAAAGCCGGCGGGGCCGAATAGGCGGAGCGACAACCATTTGAATTCCTTCTTATGTATGTCGATCCTCGACCCTAACTAACCCAAAGCATATAGTCAGGTGAGGGACTGATGATGATAGGCACGCTTGGCTCCAGAGAGTGCCGTGAGTGAGGGCCATGTTATTGTTCTGTGTGGGCGACTGACGACACCGTGCGTCTCAGGAGTGAATTAGTCTATCCTTCCCCGCTCGCTGCCCGCCTACCCCGGATTTACTGTTTGTAATTGATCACTCCCAGGTGGTTGCCTGTGGAGCAGCCTCGGTTGAGGACGCCGACTTGACATAACACTCAATCTTCCATCCCTTTCTCATTTCTTTTGCAGAAGAAATCGTTCCGCGTAGACACTGACACTACCCCGCTTCCTGGCAGAGCGAGCAATGGTTACCACACTTCAGGCTCCTCCTGATCCAATGTATCCTGAGGTAGGGTACTCTGGAAGCTCTCCAGATTCAACTCTGCGCTTCAATGGGAAGCAGCGGTATAGTCGACAAGACCACTCATCACGCAACTCGTCCACGAGCTGCCTCGTGCGTCCCCGCGTTGCTAAAGGGCGCAAGAGAACCGTACTGGCCTGCCATGAATGCCGCTACCGGAAGGTGAAGTGCGACGGCATCAAGCCGATATGTGGATCGTGTCGCCGAAGGGGTCGTCAATTCACCTGTTCGTATCTCGTCTCCCCCGAGAAGGAAAAGGCGAGGAACATCTTTGGGTGAGTATTTCCTTGTGCTCGACGCGTTGTGTTCTGCACGCATGAATGGACGACCATGAGCTCTGTGTTAACCGTCACCGAGATATGTTGATAAACTAGAGAAGACACTCCTCGATCTTCAAGACAAGACCCAATCGCGGCCCGCGACGGGAGATTCTAACCTGGCCTCGGACGGCGGCACGCACCATCTCATCCAGGAGTTACCCTCGCGCGCATCAACGACCTACAACCATCCAACTTCTTCCAGCTCCGGAGACCGACAAGTGTCCCGCGCACTTCGCTGCTCTGACCCTCCATCGCCTGCCACAGGCACCGGCGAGCCAAATGGCAGCGGGCCAGAGCGCTACGAAGGCTCATCAGCATCCGAAGACGGTCTTGTCCACGCGAGAAGTACCTTTGACAGTTCGTCGACTGATCACTTCATGGACAAGGTCCGCCGGGTCTCCATGGTCGCTCACCGGTTGGCGTCTCCACCCTTGGACGACCGGAGTGTAAGTGGTATCTCGGGCTACTTCAGGGACAACCTGGAGGAACAACTCACAAAGAAGCCGTCGATTCTCTCCCAAGTGGACGGCTATGGGAAAAGTGCCATCTCTCCAAATACTATGCAGGCTGTCCTCACCGCTTACTGGGAACGCGTCCACGTGCTACACCCGATTCTTCACCGGCCGACGTGGCGCGGCAAACAGCAGGCTGAGGCGTTCGTCCGAGGCTCTGCACCAGCCCTCGACCCCTTTGGCGATTCAATCATGGCGACAACCATGGCGAACCTCGTCTTCGCCCTCGGCGCCTTGTACTCGCCGGGCTATAACCCAGTGCAGGCCTTGAATGTCTCGGAGACTTTCTTCCTCAGCGCGAAAGAAGCCTTGACGCTCGATGTTCTGGAGGCCCCATCCCTCGAGCTAGCCCAGAATCTCCTACTTATGACTCATTATGCGGTAGAACGGTGCCATCACAAACGAGGCCATTTGCACGCATCACTGCTCTACCTCTCACTCACCATTCGTGTCTGTACCGCCCTCGGACTTCACGAAGATTCCGGCGCTAATCAAGGACCGTTGACTCGTGAACTCAGTCGAAGGATCTGGTGGGAATGCATCTATACCGACATGTCAGCGCCTTTCCTCTCTTCTCCTATTCCTCAGCCCGTTTCTGTGCCGTGCTGCTAACAGATGCTCTCCAGAACCCTCTCGACTCACTATGGGCAGCGATTACTCTTGCCTCATCCCAATCATGTGCCGTTGCCCCTCACTATCGAGGACGAGTTCATCTTTGATGACCGAGTCGAAGGGCAACCCTCTGATGGAACCTCTAGAATGACCTTCTTTGTCAAGGCCATGGACCTTATTCAGATCGTCCGAGACATCAAAGAGGAACTGTATGGGCATAAGGAAGACACTCAGCGAAGCTATCAGGCCGTCCACGACACAGGAGATTATCGTGTGTTGAGGTCTCTCGAATTCCGGCTCCTGAGTTGGCACGCGAGCCTTCCTCCCGAATTGATTTATACGACGACACCAACCTCGCAGTCGAGGTATACCGTGCAAGCCATTTGCCTCTACCTCCGGTGTGTCCCCCAACCCCATCCTATTGTTTGCCGACGCACTGATGAGCCCGTCGTAGTTGAGGCCGGCGACTAGACTAACACCGCGACTTCTTTCTTAGGTATCACTACGCATCCATGTTGATTTACCGGCCCGCTCTCTCTAGCCTACTCGAGCTTGAACCACTTACCAACGCTGCAAGAGGTTCCCAGTCTCCCGTTCAGAACAAACTTGGCATCACCCGTGGTTGGCAGCAAACCTTGCTCGTCCAACACGCACGTAGCTGCGTAGCAGTTGCGGTGGACTTCATCTACAAGATCCATGGGCTCGTGACCTCGAAAGAAGAATTCTCCATCTTTCACGGCCACACCTGGACACTCTTTTGTAAGTAAGCCTCTTTCCTACTGATATGTGCATGAATCTCAGTGTGGGGTATGCCAACGTAGTAACAGGACTAGTTCGCTAACTAATCACGCCTATTGTTAGATTCTTACAGCATGATTTCGGTGCTCATTGCGACCAAATGTTGTCGACAGGAGCTCTACCCCCGAGACGAGTTTAGAGAAGCCTGGAAACAGGTCACCAATATTCTGCGCCGATACCGTACGAGTTCGGACCTGGTAGAGATCCCCTTCCGCTTCCTAGAGCACACCGGCCGCCGGTACTTTGAAAGCCCGGCGGTGGAGGATGAACCAGCACGGGGTTCGACATCAACCCAGGAGGAGGAGGCTCAAGCCCAGGCTTCAAGTTCCTTTGCCAAGTGTGGGTCTGGGGCATTTAGGTCGATTCTGCACATGGAAGGAGAGTCACCTGCGGCGGCAATGCAGTCGGAGTCAGCCTTGGAGAGTATGCTCTCCCCTACTTCATGGGAGCCTCCGTGGATGACAAAGATGGATGACAGAACGTTTGAGCTGCTCGCTGACCCATGGGAAGCTTGGGATCTTCAGTGGCTTGATGGATTTCCTGATCTAGATATGTCAAACTCGAGCTAAGCAGTCAGGCAGTTAATGTAGCATGATATAGAGAACCGCTCCGAATCATACGACTAGTTTACCTCAGTTTATGGACGGTCGTTCCGAGGAAGAGAGGTCTACTTCCCTGGGCAGAGTGTACTTTATGTGAAACACGGTGAAACAAAGTGTAAATATTAAGTCTCTCTTTGTATTGATGAAATCTCACCAGCGAGGGCCCGGTCTGAACTACCTGCCTCAATATACGTATTAACTCCCCTTTCCCGTTATAACTCTTGTATTCATTCTTGCGGATATGTATAGCGTTAAATACACATTTTGAAACTAAAGCTAGTACAATTTAAACCAAGCCATACCCAGTAGATACAACATTCTATAAAGATTTTAACTTATAAGTCAGTAAGTTAATATAGCAAAATTAGTAATATATAGATATTTATTACTCTAATTTAGATTCTAAAGACTTAAGGTAGGTCTTTGTATTTTATCTTAACTTATTAATTAACTAAAACAATTCAGTGCTATAGGGTACCTACTAACCTAATTAGGCAAGGCCCATTCTACTTAAATCCTTCAACTCAATTTTAGTCCGATTGGCTAGATTCAATTTAATCCAAGCCAACCTCACCGTAAGTCGAGCCAATCAACAAGCCGCTTAATCCCTTAGCGCTTCCTGGTCGATTCATGGAGCGGGCTTCTAGGGCACTCACCTGAAGCATGCATTAGTTAGACTAAGGTGGGACCTCAAATTATTTCGGCACGGAACGGAAAGGGATCGTTACTGTTATGGAATGAGAGAGCGACTCCAACCCCAGTGAGCCTCGGATTCCTCTACCAATGCCGAACTAATTCATTAGTCGGCGAAATTCATAATTGTATGGTCGGTGGGTGGCTGAAATACTTGAATATAGGATAATATGGAAACCAGTATTAATTAGGAGATGTTATAGCTATGTCCTTTTAATGAGGGATGTAGGCAGGTAATATATGGGATAAAGTCACTTGAATGTTGGGGAGTCTGGGAAGCTCCTAGGTTTTCGAATATTCAGCTATTGAAAACACCCAGTATTCAACTATAGCATTCCACACAATAGAGAACTATTCTCAAGAGAGGACAGGAAGAATTTGTCCACTGTTATAACAACGAATTTGCCCCTATATACCATTACCTCTTGCTTCCACTTCACAGTGCCGCCCCACTAATCTTATTCACATATACCGAGGACCCCTTAGGAGGTAGTGGAGGTAGAGGAGGGACTTTTCTGTCTTCATCTGTGTGGATGCTGCCGGCATCGTAGCCAAAGAGCCAGTCCTTGCGTGCAGTATGGCCCCAAAAGATTGGATTCTCGGAATTGTCATGCTTCATAAGCTCATCTCGCTGGTCACGAGCAGGGCCATCGTATAAATGAAGCCATTCCTGCAAGACGCGCGTATTCTGCGCTACATAGGTGGCCCGCGGCGCCCTCTGCTTCTGATATATCGCCAGAGCCTCCGGTAGACTATCAAACTCAGCGATGGCCGCGCGCAATGTAGCTGCATCCTCGATGGCTTGAGCAGCTCCCTGTGCCAGATATGGCATCATTGGGTGTACAGCGTCTCCGATCAGAACCACTTTGCTGGAGGGATGGGCCCATCGTTTCAGCGGAACAGGGAAATCTACGAGCTTCCATTTCAGATACTCGCCAGTCAGGCCGCAAAGGTCGCGCACCGGCTTGCACCAGTCCTTGAACCTATCTACCAGCTCCTGATTGTCTGCTTGAACCTTCCACTGGTTATCGAGCAAGTGTTGGCCCTTGTCACTCTGGTGTGTGATGTCGATGATAATGTTGTAGAGCTCCCCATTTCGGAGAGGATACCCAACTGCATGGCCCTCGGGGCCCAGCCAATGCACTGCCCAAGCATTCTCTACCAGATAGCGCGTTTCGGGATCTTTGAGAAGTGACTCCGTCGGGACCAGGATTCGGTAAGCAACATCGCCTGTATCTACGGGCTCGATGGGTTCACCATTGATCTCGTCGCGGATAGAAGACTTGATACCCTCGGCTGACACGACTAAGTCTGCTTCATACCAATCGCCGGACTCAGTCCTCACTGCAGGCCTCTGTACGTCGTATTCAACAACTTTACTTCTCGTAATAATCTTGATATTAGGGTTCTTCTTGGCGGCCTTCAGCATAATGTCGACGAAGTCGGCTCGATGGAAGAAATAATAGGGCGCACCGTGCTTGGAAAGCATGTCGTCGTATGGCACATCAAGCAGCCCGTTGTTTTTCCAGTCCACAAACCGGATGCCTTTGGCGATCTGTTTCGGGACCGAGTCGAAGTCGACGCCCCAAGACTTGCACAGACGCGACGAGTTGGGCGGGACTCGAATGCCTGCACCAACCTGTTTTCCAGTGGTCAGCTTTACCGCCTCGACAGCTTAGACACACACAACGTGCGGGGCGTGAAGTAGCCTACCTCGGCGAATTCGATGACACCATCTAGGACCGTGACACGATGTCCGTCAGTCGCAAAGGCAAGGGCCGTAGCCAGGCCACCAATTCCGGCGCCAACAACGATGACATTGAGGTTCTTCATTGCACGAGGTTTCGATTTGTTACAATGGCGATAGTAGCCTGAGAATCAATGGAGGAGACGCTTCCATTCATCGTGATGCAACAAGGCGAGCCACCATTGATATGAGCACGCGGTCATCGGGTGTGGGCTCGGCTAGCTATCCCGGTAGCGAAATGCGCCGACTCTTAGTGCGCAACTAAATCCACAAAGCTTAACGGCACGGAACGGAAAGGAAAGGCAGCTCTGTCTGGAGGGGGCGAGCGCACATATAGGTATAGTAGGCCCCAACCATTCATCCATGGGTGCAACTAATGCTTGTTTTGTGTTCCGAAGCCTTTGTTCTTTTGTTCCGAGTATCAGTCGACCGCCGATTGTCAGTTTCTGCTGGCCTGCAAGCCATTCTCGCGGCTGACCTGAGCATCGAAATTGCACTGAGGGGTCAGATTGGACGCTCCAGATTTTCTCCGCGAGCATCCCTGCCCCTACCCCACATCCTCCAAGTGTCCGGGTGTATTATTGGCTAGATCTTGTTTCCTCGTAGCTAGCTGTGCCGTATCTAGATCCAGCACTAGGAACTGAGCAGTCGTTCATCTGTTATGCCAGTCGCAAACATCACGAAAGTTTATTTGACAAATTCACCATGTCACCTCGGAGCCAATCGCCATGCCACACATCCGTTAGTATGGAAGGACAGCAGTTTTGGTCCAGCTCTTCTGTCGAGGCAAGTAAAGCGCACAAGCGACGAAAGAGGACAGCATATGCAAGACGAGCATGGTGCGTTGGTGTATTAAAGGCCCATTTCTGCTTCTGTTACCTACTGATAGTCTTGCAGCGATGAATGCCGACGTCGAAAACTCAAGGTGAGTCAGTCTCCTACAGCCCCGAAACCTGCTGTGTGCACTGACATCCTCCTTGTGCTGTGGAACAGAACCATGCGGTCGTTGTGTTGCCCGCTCGGAAATCTGTCTCTACTCTCCACATGACAAATGGCGGCGCGATCGGACACGCGCCGGCCGGCGGGTCGGTACGAATAGCAATTTCATACCCCACGAGACTGATAGCGTCGAGCCCCAATCCGAGCTCCAATCCTTGCCAAATGGAGATATCACGCGGCCGAACCTTGATGAGGCTGAATACTCCTGGACAGCTGGGTAAGCCTGAAATCGTCCATCCATCTACCTCTATATCCTATCATGGTCAGGTAATTAATTGACGGATCGGAGATGATCTAGAGCGGACCAAGACGACCCGTCACAGACCGAAGTCAACCTATACTGCAACACCCTTCCCACAAATGGCGCCATTCTTTCGCCGGGCCTGTCTCCGGGTGACAGGAACTCCGGGTCAACAGTATCATCATCATCGACCCCTGAAACGTACCCCGAAGACCCGTTGACAGACACATTTGATTTTTCTGCCAACAACAGTAGTGGAAAGCTGTCGATGCAGTCCAAGCTCTGTGCGGCGCAAAGCATCCTCGGAGTGGGACCGCTCTCTAGCGACATGTTGATCCAAAGACTTTCATCGTGCGAAACCGATGACGTCTCTAATCAAGCTCTTGCCAACCACCACCGTACATTGCTTTTGCCAGAACCGCCGCGCCTTGTTGACCTCCTCCACATCTTCTGGGGTCAACACAACCCTTTCTTTCCCTGCATGGACCAGTGCCAGCTCCAAGAGGGCCTGTTCCAATGGCTACCTGCGGCGGGTTATGGGCCGGGAGCTATATCCGTGCGTGTGACTCCTGCATTCACACCGCTTGCTTTGAACCTGTGCGTGGCCCTGGCGGTAGCAGAGTTTGTCGACCCCCAGAGAGGATTGGTGTTGCCAGACGAGACCATCAGCAAGTCCATGCCGGGGAAGCTCTGGCACGACAAGAGCCTAGTCATCCTGGAAGGGTTCTTCCCGTCCCGAGACCAAGAGATCGAGCTTGTCCGGTACCATGTTCTTGAGGCCATGTATCTCATTTATACGGAGCAATTACGGCAGGCATCTAAGGCCATCGCCGTGGCTGTTCAGTTGGCCATCCGCGCGGAGCTGCACGACCAATCATCGTGGACCGACCTCACCCCAGCCATGGCAGACTCTCGTAGAATCCTGTTCTGGTGCCTCTATTACCTGGACCGTCGAATCTCGGAGAAATGCGGCCAGCCGTATCTGCTCCGCGACGACGAGATTTGCATGACGGAGATGGCCACATCCATACCTAGCGGACCTCTACGATCTACCAATGGAGGTGGCGAGTCGCTCGTCTCCAACGTTGCCATGAGGCATTACGTCCAACACCTAATAGATTGGTCACACCTCTGGACCGACATCTGGGACACGCTGTTGAGTATCCGCTCCCGCAAGCTCGGGGGCGACGTCAGCTATCATGTCAAATCGGCCAACTGGCGAATCGAACGCATGCTCGCCAATCTTCCGTCCGAGTTGCAGTGGCGGCCAAACAACCTGAGGTCGGGATCGAGTAGACAAGATGAGCGACGGGCACGTCTACCACTCCTCGCTTTCAGTGTAAGTGTTGGTGCCCCGCGCCCCTGATAATCGCAATACTAAGATTTACCAGCGCCTCGCCACTGTCCAGCTACTCTTGCATCATAACCCGCTGGCACCGCTATCATCAAGCAGCATTGCCCTGTCAAGTTTCCGTCTCAACAAAGCTAGGGAGCTTGTCGAGGCTATAGTAATCTATATGAAAACGTTCAAAGCGTACAACCAGATGGGCCAGTGGGCCTGCTCCGTGCTATTCGAGTGCGTTTACCATCTTGCGCCATTTATTGGGCCAGCGAATGAGGAAACGAGTCGTAGGAAGGCTATTGCTTCGTTATTATCTGTTAGGGACTTGATGGGGGATATGGCCAGAACACAAGGATCGGCGCATCGAGCACAGCGGTCTTTACGACGCATCTTCAATGCCGTTGAATCTGTCGAGCTGAGTCCGCCAAACTTGGACAGCAACCTCCTCTTCCGTGAAAGCCCGACGGACTCCTTTCCAGAAAGAGGGTGCAGCTCCAGGCTACAAACAAGGCATAGCATGGACGTTTCTAGTGAAGACCCTGTCCGCCCTGAGCCATCTCAGATCTCGGCATCAACAATCTCAAGTGTTCGGTCATCAAGAGAGTTCTTGTCCCCAACACTACCGCTTGGCACTGAACCATTTGACAAATTGGATGCCTTGGAGGTGATGTTCTGGCCATCTTCATTTGAAAGGCTTGAGGGACTTGACCAATTGTGGGATTCTGTCCACACAGTAGGTATAGTAAATACTTAAATTCTATAACGGTTGAGTTATTAATGATATTTAGGATTTTAATAAAAGAGGCTTATATTAAAATCTATTAGCTAAAATATAATATAAAATGGTTATATAATTATAGTAGTATTTTAAGTCTATTAAATAACTTAACGGGTTTTTAATAACAGTTAACATATATAAATATAATTTTTATAAGAGGTGTTCTTCTACTGGCTTTAATATAGGGATATATTAAGTTTTATATACAATATTA
>JAAVUB010000650.1:0-36315 GCA_014898885.1 Fusarium lyarnte (nom. inval.)
CCCTGCAACTACACCTCCCGACCTTCCGGATGATTTTCAAATCCATCACTACTCTGAAAAGTTCTACGACTTATATAATGCCAGGGATGTCCCCGAGTCACGGAACAATGCTTTTGCCAGTCTTGCTATTCCCACTGCGCTATCTCGCTGGCTTCGCGAACCCAATACGATGCGGAGTGAAGTTGGCAGACGCCATTCGGAAGTATTCCAGAAAGCTCCCTCAAACTTGGAAACCAACAAGCCTAAGCTTGAAGTCAGTGATGCAACACGAACACTGGACGATGGCAAAGCTCTCAGGTGGAGGTTTCTCAAATCAAGTACACCAATCGAGAAGGATATACCTCTTGTTGAGCTGAATGGTGAAATTGGGTTTCAAAAGGACTATTGTGCTGATCCTGTCAACCTCTGGGCAGATTTATCTTCCCCTCTCCCGTTTGTCTTTTTTCACCCTGTCCTACCTTTATACATCGATACAAGGCAAGAAGGCTCGCTTGCTCGTTATGTTCGCAGGAGTTGCAAGCCCAATGCTCAGCTTGATACATATCTTTCCGATGAAAGCGAATATCATTTCTGGATCGTCAGCGACAGATATATCTCCGCCAACGAACAAATCACCTTGCCCTGGGACTTCCGGCTGGAAAAGAGCGTGGATACGCGATGGCTTCATCTTCTTGGCCTAAGTGACGATGACTCGACCAACAATACGGAAACCCCGGTAGATGGGACGGAATACGTGGCGATATCGAACTGGATAGATCGAATTCTCTCCGAATACGGCGGGTGCGCATGCGATCTGGATAACAACTGTGCATTCGCACGATTTCACCGCCAATATCTCTTCGGCAAACCTCAAGGACGCGCGCCACCAAAAAAGAAGCCAAGAAAGCCGAAAACACAAGCCATCTCCCCAACACACACGGGGCAGACTGCCACCAGTCGAGCCACGAGTGAAGGCCATGTTGACGACGCTGGTGATCACGATAACAGATCCCAATCTGGGTCCATGCGAAGCAAGCCACCAAGTCGTGACCTTACACCTCTTCGCCAAGGATCTTTCGACCAATTAGGCATACTGACTGAGCCAACGGATCGAGACAAGCGGAAGGTTGCCATGGTTGAGGATTCGTTCCGTCGCATGGAACAGCAACAACCGTCACGGAAGAAGAAGCGAGTATCGGATGGTACTGGCTCAACATCCTCGAAGTCGAAGCATCGCAATGGCTCAGTTGCGTCTCATGGCAACTACGTCGATGCTGGGACTTGTAGAAGCCAGTCGGGATCCCCTGCTAACTCTTCTCCGCATTTCCAACAAAGGCCGCCAATTTCCAATCAGGATATCGCGGCGACTCCATCACGCCAATCATCAGCTTCTCTCAGAGGAGTATACTGTGATGCAGCAGTGCAGACGGACCCTGTCGAAGGCGCCTGGTTCAGTGGACCAAATCAATCACCTCGTCCCAAGAAGCGGATCATTTCGCTCTCGAAGCGACTACTAAACAGCCGCCATAAAGTCCGATCTGAAGGAGAGGATCTGCGCAGGCGATCATCTGTAAGCCAGGTATCCAATGGTACCGTCATGGAAATCGACTCGCCTCTAGAGCACGAGGTAGTCATCAAGCGATCGGATTCAGAATTACCACCTTTATTTTCTGCACCGGGGGACACACACATGACAGATGCCTCTTCACCAACGACACCCGTACTAGGATCGGCTGCGAGTGACACATCCACCAAGACGAAGACTCCCGACCTACGCGTGCAACTACCTCCTGTGCCAGCGTTCGATAGTACAGGACTAGGGATTCACAACGCAGCAACGCCAAAGTCTGGCGGTGTCGGTCACTCCCACCTTTCAGGTCCATTGTCGAGCCCATTTGCTACGCCGACCATTAATGGCATTGGTACCCACCCTAGTCCTGTAAAGAAGAAGCTGAGTCTCAGCGACTACACCAAAAGCCGGATGAACAAGGCTGCCGGAAGAACAGCTGGAGGGCATGCCGTTCTCAAGCCTTCTATCTCAAGCCCTGAGGACACCAAGGTTGACATCATCGTCGATTCCCCGTCGATTGAGAAGCCGGCGGAGACTGTGATCATGGCTCCCGTAGCCGCTACCAATGGGTCTTCATAAAAGGATGAAGTACCTGTACGTTTAATGTGTGAACCGTTTCAAGATTTTCTTTGTTATTTTGTTTAGGAATGGGGATGACGGGATCAAAAGCCTGGAGTTCTTTCCTTTATATACACTGGCTGGTACGTCAGATGATTACCCCATTGATTTGGCGTTTGGGGAGGCTGTGGGATTATGGATACTGGGATTGAAGGGTTCTGTCAATTGAACTCTGGCATCTAAATATGGGAACGGCGCACCAGGCTTGATGCCTACGGGTCAATGGGATTTCTCCTGAGGGAGGAAAAGCAGAGATGTTATGTGGTCCTTTTTCGGAATGTTTTCTTATTGATGTCCAGTTGAAGGGTTAGTCATGAAACAAACAAGTGAAGAGTAGGATGGAGTAAATCTCTTATGGAAGGATGCTGAAGGAATCGCTGTATGTAATTATAGGCGTCAACCCTACTTGCACGTACTCACCATAGTTATGCTGCATTACCCTGAATGATGAGAAATACACCTCTTGAAAGATTCATCGGCGTCTTGAACTGCAATTTCTTATAACATGGTGAACCAAAGGACAAGATGGGTCTCACAGTAGGCTACACTTATTCTGTGACATGGAGGTATTATTCTAAATTATTAACTTTCCAACCAGTGGAATTATGTTCTATCTGGATAGGCGGCATGGCTGTGACTCTGAGAAAGACGCAAACCCTTTTCTTTCTGTGTTAATATTGCGCAGCAGTCCCCCAGTTATCTTCCTTAAAGACCAACAGTGCGAGACGATGCCTCACAAACAGTCCAAAGAAACCAGCAACAAGCTGAAGCATAGTAATCTCAAAGGCCAATCGATCTTCGCGGAGTGGTCCACGCCAGACAAGCCAGAGGTTGAGGATGGTAAAGTTGCTTGTCTCGACAAATTGACCCATTTCGTCGGTTGTCACCTTTACCAGGCCTAGCTTGTTGAGAAAGTGTAGGCCTTGGGCGACCAAGGGGTGGGGTTGACGCTCAGGTGACCAAGGAGTCACAGACGGCTCCATGAGGCCAGACCGGGCGTTGAAGTGAGGAAGTCGGTGGCGTGGGCAGGGAATCAGGCCAAAGACCTGAGGGCACGAGTAGAGGAAGTTAAATATTTGAGGGACAAGTAGGAGTCCGAGAGTCTTTGAAAAGTGGCCGAGGATACCGACGACAGCAAAAACCATGCCCGAGAAGTAGCAGTAGGTATCGCCAACAAACACCTTGGCAGGATACCAGTTGTGGAGGAGCAAGGCGAGCGAGACGCCTATCCACGGGAGGAGGAAGTAGAGCGAGAACAAGTGCGAGTCGGTAGCAGGGTGAGGATATGGCGTAAAGAGGTACAGGCAATCGTTGAAGACGAGGAGAGAAGCGATGACGATGCATTGCGAGACTTCAATGCCGTTTATGCCAGCCAGCATGTTGATGCTCTGAGGGCAGAACATGGCAACGCATGCCATGTAAACATAGTAGAGAAACCCGAGGTCAACGAGCTCTCCGAGATACGGCTGAAGCTGAAGAGGTAGGACAATAGAAGTGACGTCGAAGTCAACAAAGTAAACCACAAGAAGAGGGATTGAAGCGAGGCCGGGGATCCACCACTTGTGCCGCCAGCGAATATCGAACAGATCATCACCAATGCCAAGAAGGGCAATTGTTTGAAGAGAGATGATGGCGCCCAGGAATGACGCAAGCTAGCGAGGTCAGTAAAGAAAGCACCAGACATGACATGCCATGGCATGCCATGCATCTTTCGGTTCTGCGCACCTTGTTGTGTGGAAAGCGATGTAGGAAACGGCCCTGGTTGACGTGCCGAAGCTCAACGACGACATCACGGTTTCCACCACCACTAGTCGCCGCCACAATGTCCTTGTAGAACGGGAATGGGATGAAGACGATGATGCTGAGGAGATAGACCGCAGCGCACACAGCACCCATGCACTCGGGTATCTCGGCGCGGTTTGCTTTGCCCATGTCGCGGCCTTGAAAACCAGCACGCATGAAGGTAGGGCCGAGCCAGCGGATCATGGCGAAGCAGAGCGCAAAGGCGAGAACCGACAGGGCCAGAGATGCAATGAGGGGCTCGCCATCGCCATGGAGGGTGTTTGCGAGGACCGCGAAAGCAGCTGCAGAGATGGTCGAGAGAGTGAGTGTTTCAGAGCGAGAGAGTGAGGTCATCATGGTTGTAGTCATGATGGGCCGCGGCTTTTGGTGTTGCAGTAGCTTGAGATAGGTGCGCGATGTTGTGTTGGGCGTTGCGTAATGAGGGTCAAGAGAGCATCATGTAAGACGATACTGGGAGAATTACCAGTAAAAATGCGGCTGCTATGGATTGCCTAACACGATGCGCTCCGCTACCTACCTATGAAAGCAAAGCAAGGTCTCTAAGTGTTGTTGAGGTGAAGCTTGGTGACACGTTGTTACACTGCGGAACACGGCCGGGGTGTGGAGTGGCATATGAATTACGCGGAAACACGTGCAAAATATCCGTACACGACAGATTGAGAGGGAGATCAACCAACACGAGGGACTATCAGTCTCTAAATTTCTCTCGTTGCGAGTCATGCTTCTGAAACGAGGTAGTTCAGTCAATGGAATTTCGCACGTCACCAAGCTCTTTAGTCTAGAACATATGCAACATAATCATCGATTCATTCGCTCTTAAGGGTATATCGATATCGCTTCCGCCTTGAAACCATGTACAAGCAAATCTAAAGTAAGCGGAGAGCTCCCATCCCACCCAGTATAGTAAAACAGAGCAAAGCCGAGGCATCTGCTGAGCCCATGATCAGTTAAACTCCCAGCTGAAAACAAAATCCAAAGCGCCTGTGTCCAAAAATTGTAAAGTAACCCATCTAACTTTTGGTACCCAATCGTGCCCTTATTCTTTTTGCGCATGTGTTGGGTATCTCGTGTTCGGTATTGTCGTCGTTTTTAAATTTCCTTCACAAAGCCTACCTCTACCAGGCTATCAGGGTCAATATCCAAATTGGCCAGCTTGGTTCGTGAATTCTCTCGAATCCACAAGAATGCTTCAAGTGCTACCCGGCGTAGGACACTAGAAATGCTCCTCTTTTCTGGCTTCTGCACCCGCATAGTCTGTTTGCCCATCAGATAAACGGTCTGTGCTTCTTCGGCGGCCCGCAGCGCTTCAAGCTCTTCTCGAAACTCTGGTGGCATGTCATTCTCATCAGGTGGGAAAGGACCTCTGGTAATAAAGGTCATCAACTCGTTAACAATCGTAGGTGCCAAGTTCGGTGTGAGAACGTCATCCATGTAACCGTGTCGCAGAACGATACGATAGCATGAAGGAATTTTTGTCGTAACACGCGCAATGACGAACCGTTGGTCAGATGGGACCGTAGGCTGAGAAAGTGGGCGCATGTGGAAGAAAACGATCACCTGTGGCCTTGTCTGGAACTTCCGAACGAACTGCGAGAATACCTTCGGGATGTGATCACCACTCCCGCCCACTTTGTCGAAGAATATTCCGAGTCCTGGAGCGACCATTACTTGTCCGCCCCCAAACTCAGGGGAAAGCCTCAGCCTCGTCGAGCGCAGAGAGCCTTCACCTTGCATTCCCCGTGCTATTGAATTGTTTCTTGAGGTACTCCGAGAGGACATTAGGAACTCTGCCGGGTCCACCATGTCCCTTTGCTCTGCTTCCCACTGCTGTTCTTTGCCCCATCGCCAAAGCATGACGAATGAGCTGAGGATGGCGGACAGGACCAGCGCAAACCAGCCACCGTCGGGCACCTTGTTCATTGCTGCACTAAGATAAATGCTGTCGAGAAGGATGAAGATGAGGAACCCGATGAGAACAACAATTGATGAGATACGCCAGATGATGAGTGCCACTAGTGACACCATGCACGTTGTAATAAAGCTAACGATAATGACACATGCGCCATAAGCATGACCCAAGCTCGTTGTCTAGTTCAAGTCATGTCAGACGAGTCCGTTCCAAAGTGACACAACGAGGCTGGGTAACTTACATTGTTATAAACGGCCGTAACCACAACAGTACCGGTCATGAGTAGCCAATTTGCTAGTGGCATATAAATCTGGTCATGGAATCGACGGCTGGTGTGAACAGTCTTGATGTGAGGAAAATAGCTGAGCCTCATCAACTGAGAAATGAGTTGGAAAGAGCTGGTGATCACGGCCTGGCTGGCAACAACAGCAGCGAGTGTGGCAATAATGATACTGAAGTACAGTGTGCTTTCGGGAACAGTGCGAAAGAATGGGTTGGTAAAAGCCAACCCAGTTTTGTCCTGTGAAATGTAAGCAGCTTGGCCACAATATGTGATCAACAAGCATGGGAATGCCAGGAACAACCATGAAAGCTGTATAGCTCGCTGCCCAAAAGCACCTAGATCTGCAAAGAGTGATTCAACGCCGGTGAAAGCGAGAAGTAATCCCCCAAGAGACTTCCATCCATCAGAATCGTTTCGTATTAGGTATTTGAAAGCATAATGTGGGCTGAATGCCTTGAGTACGGTATGATCGTACAAGACAAGATTGTATATGCTGATGGAGAAGTTGTAGAGGAGCCAGACAACAACGACGGGAGCGAAAGAGGTGCCGATTTTGGACGTGCCGATGAACTGCAGCAAGAAAAGCGCAATGAGGATCGCACACGAGGTTCCCACGATAGCTGGTCTTCCCAGATCATGTCTGATAACCTGAATCCCTTGGACGGCGCCCAAGACGGACTGGGCTGGTGTCAGAATGCTGTCGGCCACAACCATGGAAACGCCCAAAACGCCAACAATCTTGAGGACGCTCTGTGCAACCCGACTACGTTCCAGAAAATCCCGGGCCATTCTCCCAGCGGGTGCGAGTTCAGCGCCCGTCTCACGATCCAGGCGCACAACAATTCTTTCCGGGCCATTGGGATCGACGCGGGCAATGTTGGCATATCGAGCAAGGAGAGAGTAGAGAGCAAAGGTTCCTCCTTGCCCATCGTCGTCGGCCGACAGGACAATGAAACAATATTTAAGTGTTACGATGATGGTGAGGGACCAGATGATTATCGACAGGGCTCCCACGAGATCGTGCCATGACGGCTGTTCGCTAAAAGTCGAACTGAAAACATAAAGGGGACTGGTGCCAATGTCGCCATACACAACACCGGTTGTTTGCCAGGCGAGCCATAATAAGACCGCGCCCTTATACGTCTTTGCGAGATGAGAAAGTCAGGCCTCCATTCATAACGTCGCACATTTATTCCCACGGAGCTAGGACCTACCTGCTTCTTGTCGCGACACAAATCCTCGTGCTCGATTCGCTGGGCCTTTTCCTGGTCATGGAGGTCGCGGGCTTCAGGATCTGTGGGGGCGGCATCCTCGCTTTCTTCGGCAGCCGCGTTGACCCAGGCTTCTATTCTCTGGTTGCGGGCATTGTAGGAGATCATTTCGATCTGGAGTCGGCAAGGCCACTTGGTGACGCTGGGTCCAAAGGCCAAAGGCAAAGGCAAAGGGACTAAAACCTGGGGCTCATGCTTATATACTCGGCCATGTTCTGACTGGGATGGTGGTGGATAATGGCGAGCCTAATCCTAGATTAGAGCGCCATGACTAGGCGAAACAGGCTTCCTGATCCACTCTGTCAACAGCCACAAATTCTCGTGGACGGTGAGCATCTTGACTGCCAAGACGACCATTGACAAGTGTCGGTGGTGCTGATAGGTCCAGGCGTACTCGGATAAACCATTATGTCTCGAGCCTCTCCACCGAAGCTCAAGAAAGGGTTTGATGGTCCGTTCTATCTGCGTGCTGAGGAGATGCACCCATATGCAGGCTTGAGGCTGTGTGCATGTCGAGGACCCAATTTTCCCCTCACTTGCAGACGGCTATACCCACGATGTCGCCGAAATGCTGCTCACACTCGAGTCAAAAGATTCGAGAAACTGTGAAGGGGGGAGCGTTCCCTGGTAGCCACTCTGAGTCAGTCCAATGACATGCCGACATCCATCCAGATCACCCTGACATCCTCCAATCTAAGCGTTAAGAAGTGCGGGGGTAGTCGAACTGGGGGCGATGATTGCCCCATGGGCCTTTGGAGATGGTAGCGTATTGCATTTGTAGTCGGAAACCCGAAGCGCCAAGACACTTGGGTTTCTCTGCTCTTTGTGAAGAGTCTTGGCTGCTTAGTTATTGCATATTCCTTCGTCGGTCGTCCGAGATCAAGTGAATGGCCTACCGAGTCTTTCCGTATGACGCTCGAGTCAGCTTTTGGTTGTATTTGTTGTGTAGTATCATGCATAGGTACCAGAACCCCTGCTAAAATAAAAAAAAGTACTTGTCAGTTTATCAGCTTTAGCCAGTGCCTCACGTGAAAACTTGAGAGGGTTTGAGGTCCTAGAAGTCTTACGTTAAATAGTGTGATTGCGGTCCTCTCATGATGGGCCAAGGCTCTATCCTGTCTTGTATCAGGCAATACTGCAATGGTGCATTTGAACATTACGAAGCCCTCCCCAGCATAAACATGCGCAATAAAGAGGCCCATAGCAATGCTACGAGTCTGAAACTGACTTGTGTGATAAGTGGGTGTGGTATGAAGAGTGCCTTCCTCTCAAGGCCAGTTGCATAAAAAATCGGAGTTCGTGATGACTTCAAAGTCACGATTGTCGTTCTTGATGCCCTGTAAACGCAGAGGCTGGCTGCTACCTCAAGAACCCACATATGCGGAGAAGAGAGGCACTTGCGTGACGGCTGTCTACGGACATGGAAGGTTATATCTAAGTACTAAAGTAGGTACTCAGTCGCTGGCCTTTCTAATAGAGGTATTGTGAATTGCTTATCAGAGTCGATTGGCAATCCATCATACCAAGACTTGGACCAAACTCGATCATACTATGATGAATTATGTAACTCGTTTTAGGGTCTTTCACATTCGATGCTTGTGGATAGATAGACTGCCGGGGTAGTATTCCGTCTTTGGTCACTCTTCTAGCTAGTAAAACCCGATTGAGTACTCATGATACTAGGCCATTCGCTCTCATGAGTTCTTCTAAGCCCCTATGTAATGCACATGTGGCCATTCCTAAGTTCCACCATAAGCAAAACGGGAAGTACCTATGATGAACTCAAATCTGTACACGAGGCCATTTCTCATATCATCAACAGGTGCACAGCCCGTGTGTGTGTGTACGTCATGGGGATTGCCAAGATGAGGTCCAAGAAAAAGATACATCTAAAAAGGTGTCTCGGCACCAAGTCTCGCCGTTCGGTTCTATCCTGAAGATCCACTATACCCCTCGCGGTATGAAGTCAAGTTCGACGGGAGGAGCTGCCTGTCGATCCTCAGTACTGTGGTGCTTTGTAGAACCCGATCAATGACAGTACCACCTAACTACTAAGCAACATCATCACATATCTCATTGAGAACATGGATACCGACTTTCTGCTACCCTCTCATATTACATTCATCAAAATGCCGTAGAAAGTGACTTGGATTGTAGCTTTCAGGAACTGATGATACGCCCCTATTCCTGTTAAGCATCGAGTTTCTGGTGCATAAACTCACCATCTGCACGAAAAGATGGTCGTCGGGTGTCTAGTTCATGCACCGAGGTGCGGGCGGAGATTTTACGATGAGGCGTATGTTCGCCAAGTCTTTCCAGACTACAACATGCAGATATATAGTGCCATCGGGAGACGCCAAGTATGTGACTATCAGATGAGAGGCCTCACACCAAGTCCCATGTAACAAGGTACGACCAGCCCATTGCGCATCTACCGAACTTGGCGAGGAATTCTTTGCCTGTGACTCCCCTTGCATCTTCACGGTCTCCGAACTTTGTGAGAACAAGCAGCCGTACCGACTTGCCCCGAGGCCCGAGATCGCTTGCATTAACATCAAGCCAAAACCAGTATCCATTCGTTTCCATGGGTATCATCTCTTCCTTCTGACCATCGCCTCGGGGAAGGCAGAGGAGCACCAGCCGCTCTTTACCGCCACATATCTTCTCTGACCAGTGTTCGCAAACCTTTGAGTATTGGAATCGCACAACCTCGCCGCTGTCAATGGGTATATGCCGCTGCTTCGGCTCTACACTTGACTCGGCAATGCCCTCTTCACCTGTAGTTGAGCACATTCCATGGGGCTCGCCATCAATTCCTCCAGTGTAGTAGTTTTCCCACGTGACCGGTTGGCCGTCCGCTCTGAATTGATATCGTGATTCGGAAGGGAAATGTCTGAGGCCAAAGTTCTCGTTGGCGTTGGTGAATTGTAGAGGAGAGAACTTGGGCTCGTAATTTTGCCCATTTACGTGCCCGGCACCCCAGCATGCATCCAGTAACTTCCAGTCACCGCCATCGATTCGCACTGCGTTCCAAGCATGTCCGGTTGGATCTGCTCTTGGTGGGCGCTCACCCTTCTTGAGCGGAGTGTATCCAAAGCCCTTCCCGTGACCGGTGACAACCACACACTCAAGGCCGGCTCTGTTAGCGATCGCTTTGTATGTTTCTGCATATCCTGCGCATACGGCTCTACCAGTGAAAATTGTATCTTCCGCCGTCATATGCCTTACATTATTGCCAAAGAATGCAGCGGTATCATAACTAATGTTGTGATGGAACCAAGTAAAGATCGCTCGCGCTTTATCCGTGTATGAGGGAAATGGGCCACAGAGCACCTGGGCCAGATAACCCACCGGGTCATCCCTCGGCACAGAATCTCGAGGATACTGCGCAGCTACGGCATCTGGATCGCTCCAGTCCCGGCATATTAGGCATCCATATACTGGGGCAGATGAAGTAAGTGCCCGCGTCTCGAACGCTTCAATCTGGGCGACTGAGGGTCGAGAAGAGAGCGGCACTGGCGGTGGTTCATCTCCCGATTGTGAGTGGCCTGGGATCGGAGGCCGTGTGGGTAGTGCTGGCTGGGAGTCTTTGGGTTTGTCCTTGTTGGAAAACCCAAGAATCACCGGTGACTTGGCTTTTGAGTTCGCCAGCCGTCTTGGGGGTAACTTTCTGGCTTGCGATGCCGCTTGTGGTTCAGGTGTAGCATCGGCTTGTGGTTTTGCTGGGCGTGAAGGGAGCCTTGGTGGCAGACTGGGTCGAGCTGGAGGCGCAGGCTCAATAGCCCGTGGGGGCTGCGGCGACGGCGGAGCACGATTGTTTTTCGCTGCCTCTTTGACGGCCGCTTCTTTTTCTCTTCTTGATGGAGGAAGTTTGGGGAGACTTGCAGGATCATAAGCAGGTGCCAACTTATAGCCCGCTCCATCAGAGTTGACACTCGTCACTGATGATGGAGGCCTGCCCGTAGATAACGAAGATACCGCTGAGTTCTGTGATCTTTCTGACGAGCCAGAGTTCCGCCGCACTGTTAGACTAGACTGTGTTGAGGGTCGCCTTGGTGGTAAAGACGGAGCGGACTGCATAGTTGGGGTCCGACTTGGGAGCGGAGGTGGGGCTCGTTGTTGGACATCATGTTGGCCATTCTGCGCTGTTAATTGTGATGTCGACACATTCCGCGAAGGGCGAGGAGGAATCGCCGGATTACTCTGCGATGGTGTTGAAGTGGTCGAAATAACTGGTACCGTCTGGCTTCTAGATTCAATTGCTGGGCGGCCAGGAGGGGGAGGAGGTGGTGGTCTTTTGCGAACTGGTCCGGGACTTTGACTTGAGGCACCTGTGAAACTCTTTTGTTTATTGAGAGCAGCAATGCGCTCAGCTAGAGTGTTGAACTGGGGCTCCTCTGTGTCGGCCATTTTGATCCTCTAACTCGAAAGGAAAGTTTCAACGTTTTCGTATTTATTGTGACTGGGGGATGAAGGTAGTGTTGACAAGGTACGATAAGATAATCTCTCTAACTGTGAATGCAATTACAAAGACTCGGATAGTGTATGTAGCAAAGATAGTAGCGACAGACGTGGAAGATGTCAATTCGGTTTCAACAAACAAGAATGACAGTCAGAGTGAGGATGAGGATGGAAGAAATACGACAGACGATGAAACGGATGACTGACGGGTGCCTGAGTTGACCAAAGCGTTGATTCAAGGGGTCCAGAGGGATCGAGCATAGCCACACAGCCCTGCAGGTGGAACCTGAGGGTCGCAGTTCAGAGGGCGGGGAAGAATGATAGAGCGCCAGGTCCACTAACTATAGTTTCATGATGTTCTAGAGCCAACGTTCACCTTGCATTAGACTTGGAGGGCTGCCGGTCATGAATGCACTGACCGTAACAATATACGAGCGTCATCTTATACGAGCGCACACAAGCGTTGAAATGTTTAACTGGCTGCTGTCCTTGTCGTTCCACACGACAGTCTGCCCTCCGACCATTTGATGACTTGGCTCTCGGCAATTCTGTGCCTAGACTCAGACGCTTGTGATGATCGTAAGTAATCGAGATATCTCCCCCCCTTTTCTTGCTCTGCCGCGTAATCAAAGGGCTAAAATCAATGAATATCGTTCCGTATGAGATCAGTCAACACAATGTTGAGATTACAATTACCTAGACTATAATATCAGAACTTAATATTCACACGGTTCTCTCACATAGTAAGCCCTAATCAGAAGGGATACATGCAGAGAACAATTGCAGTATTCAGAACACCGTGGTTCAAAACAGAATCAAAGGGACTCGGTCAGGCTGGAAGTTTCAATATTCAGCAAACAGGTGTTCTCTTGATGAATAACTTTTATTTTAGAAAATCCCATCTCACAACTTGTGGAGAAACAGAAACATTCAAAACATTGGATGAAACAAGTCACCATGTCACACTAATGGTGGGGGCGTTTTTCGGACAATGTAGATACACTAACTAGAACCAACCTAACGTAGGGGACCTAGCTTCCAATGTCCAGAGGGCTAATGACTGGCATTGCCTTAGATCTCCCGTCCAGGCATGCACTAGTTGCACTTAAGAAACCAGGATGCGGATTTGGGAGATGTGGTGTTTCATGTAGTGATCATGGTAATTTGAGGCTGACAAGCAGGTATCTAGTAGTTGAGGGGCATATAGCATCACTTTAAACAAACCATGAAAATCATATTCATTTCCACCCGGGCTCCAATTATGTGTCGTCTTGGTCAGTGTGCCTTTACCGCACATAGATACCCACAAAGATAAAAACCTGCCAAGGTAGTAGATAGATATCTTACTAGGTAGTAAAAGAAATACACTGGATTATTTGCCAGCACAGAACCGTCATGAAGTTGACATCATGTCAACTTCAAGGATCAACACTCAGTGGGAGTCATACTCTGTGCCCTACGATCGTTGGCGGTCTTAATCGAGTTGCTGGAAAAAATGCATAGCAAGTCTAATGTTGCCACGTGTGTAGGATGAAGTCAGTGAAGAGTTTATATAAAGATTTAGCCTCTTTAACGCCAGTAACAAAGATTAGCTGGCTCTGTTTGTGACTCATATAGAGCTAGTCTATTTATCCATATTTGTAGCACTGACACCTGGCACAAGATATATGTAGGTGCCCAGATGAAGTGTCTGAGCGCGCTCATCCCTGGTACAGGCAATTTATCATAAGAAAGGATGGCTGCTAGAATCAGGATGCTCGAGTTTCGTGATTCTGTATAAGACCGTGGATGACGTTAACATGTACTGTTACACAACAACATTTGACCGGTAAAGACAACTTAAGCATTCAGGCACTTTAGACGTTGAAAAGGTTCAGATATCGTCCAACACCAGCAGCTAACTGCAACGCCTCCACTTCTAGGAGAAGCACTATATACTCCTCGAACCTAGGAAGATAGGTACCTATCCTCCAGACAAGTTATTCAGTGCAGCAAAGCCAAACTTGAGGTGCAGGCAGTCCGCAAGAGCTGCCACACTCACTCACTACTACCTTACCTAGACTACCTGCTAGAGTATGTTTGTCCATTGAGTTACGGAGCAATGCGCACCGGGTCAGAAGATCTTAGCTGGTCATCGTTGATCCGCCCCGCACTAGCCGCCATTCACAGCCAACCAACGATCAAGAATTCAACTTCAGCTAACGTTAACCCAGAACTTGAGACTTGCGACTACGACCCCAAAGCGGCTCGCGACTGATTTGACTGGGACTTGCTTGGATTTGCTTCTCCTCCATCCTTGCTTCGTTTTTTTTTTGGTTTCATTCCTTACTCAGCCGAATGATTCCATCTTCGTACACGTCTCCCTATCCCAATCGTCGCTCCGGCATCTCTCTCATCTCTTAGGCCCCAGTTTATAGCCTCCTCTTTAGCTCCTGCTGATCGACGCTATCCATTCGAGCACATCCCACATCGGCGCATCTGCATGCCCAGCGCATCGCATCGCATTACCCAGTCGCATCGCGAAATATCCATCCATCCGTCGCATCGCCTGTTGAGAGTAAGGTCGTTCCACTGAGGACCTTCTTCTTCTACTCTTCGATCTATCTACCTGCTTCATTGTTCTCTCCTCGCCTCCGAGTCAGCCTAGTTGCCACGCTGCCCCCCGCTCACTCATCATGGCTGTGGAGGCCACCGGCAACGAGGCTGTCACCCCGCCCAAGCGCAGACTCACCTTTCTCGATCTCCCAGCCGAGACCCAGCAGGAAATATTGTCGCATGTTCGTGACTAGATTCACAGTACTGTACATCTTGCGACATCGCTGACGACCCCATAGTGCTCCCAGTCTGAGTTGATATGTTGCGCTCTTGTATCTCGGCACTTTCATGAGTTGGCATCCACGCAGCTATATCGTAGCTTCAACATCCTCTTTCCCGATGACGATGATGTGAGGTTCGAATCCCCAATCGATGGCCTTGCGGGTGGCCTCGACACCTTCACTACGAGCGATTACAACTACGCGAAGCACCTGAGAGAGCTGTCTATGGATACAGTGAGCACTGGCGTGAAAGCTGAGCATGCCTACAAGCCGTATCTGTATAGTGCCAGTTGTGGCAAGTTCCTTAATACTTTGCTCTATCTGACTCTGAAGAAAGCCAAGTCACTCGAATCTTTTAGGTGTGTTCCACAGCAGGCTGTATCTAGTTTCTTGGAAAGTTTTTGATCACTAACTTTCTGGCCAGGTGGAACATTCGTGTTGAGTTAAGCAGACCGGTCTTTCGTGAGCTTCACAAGATCAAAACTTTGACAAAATTCCACATTCGCCTTCAAGCTGGGGATACATACTACATCACACCCCCTCCTCTCCCTCTTAGCATTGACGCTCTACCTCCGGCCTCAACTCACTGGCCAGATATTCCCCCTCCTCCGCCAGGGCCTCCCCCAGGAGTGTTTTCAGCCCCACTGGCTGGTGCTATGACATCTCTGCCAGTCATCACTTCACCACCTCCTCTGTTGCCGCCGTCCAAGCAATCCTCCAAAGCAAAGGGAAGTAAGCGTGACTCTGTGACACAGGAGCCCCCGACGCTCTCGGGTTTCAAAAAACTGAAAAGTCTTTCCGTTCTCGATATCGACAATCTCGAATTGGTGACGGAGCTCAAGACTTGCGTTCGAAATTCTTCCGCCACACTTACCGAACTGCAGCTTTCTCTTTCTGATAGTCTAGGCCTACAAGCTAGAAGACCGCCACCTGACTCAGATCCGGACGATTCTGATGTCGATGATGAGTTTCAAGTGGTTCCCGTTTCCCAGAGCACCAGCTTCGACGCGAGCGGCCCTGCGAAGACATTTCGCTCCCAGGAAGAACGTAAACTTCAAGAGGGCATCCTGGGAAGAATATTTGACGTCGAACCTTTTATTACCAAGAAGCCCGCGCTTATCCAGAGTCCTCGCGAGGCAGCAACCAGCCAAGAGGATGATCAAAAGGCCGGCACCAACGACAATTCAGAAGATCCTCGTGAAGAATTTGTGTCATCTATCCGCAGTGTTTCAACGAGGCTTATGTCACATATAAATGGCACTCGGGACTTCTCGACAGCCCAGCAGGATATCTTGGACGTGATTGAAAAGGCAGCAAGAAAATATGTGGATTCATGTGAGCTCCCTTCTCAGTCAAACAACGAACCGTCCGGTAGCACCTCAGCGACACCCAAAAATGATGAGGAGCAGCAGAGTGATGAGAGTGATGGATCGAAGCCAACGACAACAGGATCAAGTTTGACCCCACTGTCTAAGAACACCGACTCAAACAATGGTGCATCACCAGACGATATCGAAATTGAACATCTGGATACTATAGATGAGTTGGAAGTGGATTCGGACGAACAACAAACCAAGGACATTGGGGAGAAGGAAGTTGGAGTTAAAGAATCAGAAACACCAGAGGCAGTTGCTGATCCCTCAGGCTTACCCTCGAAAGCACCGGATGCTAGCTCAGACCCATCTGCGACCCCAGGGCTGAACAAAGTACATACAAACTTGGATGCGCAGCGGGTGAATTATGAGTCCCTACTGTCAAATCTACAGCAGTTGCAGGACGAGAACGATGCTTTCATCCAGAAAATCAAGGCGATTCGTGTGCAGGGTACTGTTGCTGAGTTGGAACAGTTCAAGGACTCGGTAACACAACTAAGAGAACTAAGTCAGGAAGCTGAGCATATCAGAGGCGCGATCAAAACGACTCATCTCGAGATCAAACATATCGAGGATCAAGTCTTTGGAAAGGCTCAAAACAACGATGGCGAAAAGTCACGACGCTCAATCGACGAATACCTCCGGGACACTCGTGGCATTGCACTGGAAACGCTGAGCATCCATCTCATCCCTGTCAAGGCATCCGTTCTGTCGAGGGCTATTGACCTGAAGTGCATTAAGAACTTGACCCTACTAAATGTTGGTAATCAGGGGCCAATCTGGACGTTGCTCTCCAAAGAGAACAAGGTCTCACCATTGGCCTTACGGAGTGTCTTTACTGACAATGTTTCGACCGCATTCCTAAACTGCATGTCCCAGCTTGAAGAATTGCACGATTTGTTCTTGTTGGAGCGAAGCGCTAAACACAAGCCTGAGAGTTTCGCACCACGAACTACCGTCACGATCGACCAGATCCGTCGGCTCGTCCTCAAGAAGCACATGCACACACTCAAGAGACTCATGATCAAGGACGAATCAAACAGCAGCAGCTGGGATGCGAATCAGAAGGCAATGATACTTATTTGTAACCGTGGCGTGCAGCTCGAGGAGCTGGCTCTCAGCATGAATATCCACGCAGTGGTAAGTTGGCATTATCAGAAGTCCGATCAGTCACTAACACGAATATTAGCACGCCTTCATGCAGTATTTCGCTGGACTAGTCAACCTTCGTGCTATAAACATTCTTCGATTCAGGAATAACGACACATGTATATGGGTCATGCGGGAGATTCTGAACTTCATCGTGGATAATCTCTCTCACCATCCCGAGCTGAAGCTGGAGTGGATCGCTATGGAGGATGATCGTCTCGACAGGGTCATTCGCCCTACGGACGCAATTGAAGAAGGGGAGAAGAGAAGGGGCAAGGGCAAGGAGAAGGCTACTGTTCATCCACATCACAACAGCAGCAATCTGCCTGTGCTACCATCCTGGGGTTCGGATAGCGAAAGTGAGGAGGACGATGATGATGCCTCGAATTGTGGAAAGCGGCTTCGACTCAAGACTGTTGGAGTCCTGCAGTTTTATGAGGTTTGGGGCGTCAAAATTTTTGATAAGGAAATTCGATCTGGTCGACTATAAGGTCTAGAGACAGCTTCCAAATGTGGAGTTGCTTTTGGTGACAAATGCTACCCAAGGTGCGATGGCAACACGGCGCAAACGGTTCAACGGCAATGCTTTGGGTTTTTGGATTAGGGCAAACTGGATGGGACAAAGATGATGCACAAAGGGGGTTGGTGAATCTGGACCTGCATGTAACTGACGGAGCGTCGCTTATTGCACTTTGCATCAGGCATCTACAACTTATTAGTGGTGACTGGGGCAGCGTTCAACTAGAAGCGTAATAGGATGGGACAAAATGTGATTTGGCACGTTCAGTCAAGTCACATCTTTTCTCTGTCCTCGACACCTTGATCTAGCTGAATAAATTCTGTTCGCCGCTTTGCTCCACGTATCATCTCAACGCAAATAATCTTATTTTACATGCAAGAGAATACATCTCTTCAAAAAAAAATTCCACTGGATACAAATGCCATCCTTCAAACTTATGTAAAGCCAGGTGTAGGGCATAATGCAAAAGCGAATCAGCACAAGGGTACAAAATCTCCAATAAATCCGAAACTGGTGTCATGAACTGTAGGGTGGCGCAGAAAAGTGCATTTCTGTGGTTTCTTAGTGAAACGTCAGGTGAACTACGGATGCCCACCGGCCCCTCGTTGTTCGGAGAAGGCTTCTGAATTGTGAACGATCCCGTGGAAGGACGGGAACGAAAAAAAAAAAAAAAACATATCAACCCAGCAATGGAGCGGAAGTCCGCGCGGGATACGAGGCTGCAGCCGAAAGGGAACCTTGAAACCACTGTAAAAGGCGCGAAAAAGTGGAGGGTAGTGGAGCTGGGCGCCGCAAATGCCTTGGCCTACCGTTGTTTTCAGTGGCTAGTGGCCCTGTTCAGACTGTCAACCTGTGGCTATGCTGCCATGAAAGCAGCATTGGCCATTCGGATTTGGCCTGGTTTGGGGTGTGTGGTTGTGGTTGTGGTTGGGTTGGGCAGGTTGTTTTCTAGGTTTCATTGACCTGAGTTAATCTTTCTTCTCTTCTATTTCTTGATCTTCTTGTCACGGTCTTCCCCATTTATACCCTCTCCTCTCTTCCAATCCTCGCCTTACATTGCCTCTTCTTTCTCAAGCTGTGTCTACCTATTAAGCCAGTCTCCCTTCTCTTCATAATGCTGGCCATTCGAGCTCTCCGAACTCCCGCCACCAGGCAAGCCCTGCGCGCTGCTACTCCCCGCGCCGCCGTCTTCTACGTATGAGATCACCACCAAAACTACCCCAAAGTTATTCAAACATGCAATTTAGGCACAACAAGGGCATTCACTGACACCCTCTCTACAGAACCGATGCTACTCGACCTCTGGCGAACGAGTCGCGAAGTACAACGGTACAAAGGATGCCAATGTACGTTTTGCGCTCCCTCATAAAACACCTCGTGGATGATCCTAGCACTCGGCTGGGCCGAGCAAGGTGCCGAGATAAAATAACTCAGTCTCGCTCAACACGATGCTTGGCTTCAGTCAATTGAAGAGATGTTTTGCTAACTTATATCGCAGGGCAACTTCCTGGTCAGCTTGATCGAGGGTGACGGTATCGGCCCCGAGATCTCTCAGTCCGTCAAGGACATCTTCGCCGCCGCCAAGGTTCGTCATGACAACTCACCCACCCGTATAAGTCGCACCGAAGGGGAAAAAAACAATTATACTGACAAAACATCCTCAAGACCCCCATTGCTTGGGAGCCTGTCGACGTCACCCCCATTATCAAGGACGGCAAGACTGCCATCCCCGATGCTGCCATTGAGAACATCCAGAAGAACAAGATCGCTCTCAAGGGCCCCCTCGCTGTACGTCACCATGAACGCAAATCTGTCACAGTCTGCGTCTCTCTGATGACCCAATGGCTAACATCTCTCTCAAGACTCCCGTTGGCAAGGGACATGTCTCCCTGAACCTTACTCTCCGACGAACATTCAACCTCTTCGCTAACTTGCGACCCTGCCGATCCGTCGCTGGCTACGAGACCCCCTATGACAATGTCGACACCGTCCTGATCCGAGAGAACACCGAGGGTGAATACTCTGGTATTGAGCATGTTGTCGTCGATGGTGTCGTTCAGAGCATCAAGCTTATCACCCGTGAGGCTTCCGAGCGTGTCCTGCGATTCGCCTTCCAGCACGCCGAGTCCATTGGCCGCAAGAAGGTCCGCGTTGTCCACAAGGCTACCATCATGAAGCTCTCAGATGGTCTCTTCCTTAAGGTTGCCCAGGAGGTTGCCAAGGACTTCCCCGGTATTGAGTTCGATGCTGAGCTCCTCGACAACAGCTGCCTCAAGATGGTCACTGACCCCACTCCTTACAACGACAAGGTCCTTGTCATGCCCAACCTCTACGGTGACATTCTGTCCGATATGTGCGCCGGTCTCATCGGTGGCCTTGGTCTTACCCCCTCCGGAAACATTGGTGATGAGTGCTCCATCTTCGAGGCTGTCCACGGCTCCGCTCCCGATATTGCTGGCAAGAACCTTGCCAACCCTACTGCCCTCCTCCTCAGTTCCATCATGATGCTGCGACACATGGGTCTCACCGAGCACGCTTCTCGCATTGAGACCGCTATCTTCGATACTCTTGCCGAAGGCAAGGCCCTCACTGGTGATCTTGGCGGCAAGGCCAAGACCAACGAGTACGCCGCTGCCATCATCTCCAGGCTGTAAATATACATCCTTTAGTTTAGATACCTGCCTCCTCACCCGAGGGTTTATACGCGATTTTCTTTTTTTTTGAAGGGTAGTGTACTTGTTGAGTGTACCAGACCTAGAATCAGGCACGGCGAAATGATTAAGTTACGGAATTGCTCTTGATAATGCGGACCAACAAAAATAGTGTATGAGATGAGAACCAGTGCAAGATAATGCCTGAGCTATGCGATATTGGTAACAGCATAGTCAAAATTCAAAATTTGTCACTCTCATTTCGCTCTCGTAACAATAGTTACTTCTCTTCCCAAGGTAAAACTCCTTCCATATCTCGCCACAGTTTTACATGATGCTCACGCATCATGAGTTTCAGATACCTTTTTGAGTACTATACCTACTAGGTACCTAGGTAGTAACCATCCATGTCACGGCAATGAGCGACGCCACAGCTGGACTGCCACACTTGAACCCCACAGCCAAATAAGGTACCTTTACCATTGCCCAGCCACACACTCTGTACACTTACCGTAGTGCATACCTAGGATAGTTACCTAGGTAGCTTCTAACTCATCATAACACTATATCTCCAAGCACCTATTCACTGCAACATCACCTGTGATAAAAGAGACCCGTGCAACATTGCGCGTGTGACATTCGTTATTAGATTCGATCTCCGGACTAGAGAATAATTCGCAAAGATAACTGCGCCGACTCGGCGCAACACACTCCGACTCTATCGAGTATGTGACGCCACCCCTAAGTTCTAACTCAAGACCATCATCAGAATCACCATGGCCGATACCGAGCGTACGATCCTCGATTTTTACCAGATTCCTACTCTGTATCCTACAGAATGGCCAGCTGAAAAGGACCTGGAAGACTTGGACGATGATGAAGAAGGCGAGAAAAATGCTGCTATTAAACGAAGACAGTCACGTTATCAGGCGCTCGAGAGAGCTGTGAGTCAACGAAGGAGCAACATTCCCAGAGAAGACGACCAAGGAGGTGTTGGAAATATTGTTCAAAAAGACGAGCCGGATCCGCTAGGGACTACCGATAGCGTCGTCAGAACGCTGAAGCATCTTGGTCTGCCCCTACAAGATGACCACCGACTACGTATGCTCCCGTGCCATGACTGTACGCTTCACGGATATAATAGATTGACGGCATGTGATTACATCAGGCAACCGATTCCTACTCTCCTCAACAACATTTTCACCGGCTCTCTTCCTCTCCCAGATGCATGCTACTGCCGACACTCGGAGTCTCCTCACTGGTCTCGATGTTCTATCACAATCCATCGATCAAAAGTCAGCGTCCCTCAAGGTCCTCGTTGAGACCAACTTCGAAAGATTCGTCAAAGCCAAAGCAACAATAGATAATGTCTACAAGGAGATGAAATACCGCGGAATGGAACCACCTGACTCCAATAATGCGCACTCTAATGCAGCCCAGCGCCGCAGTTATCGCAATAGTGTTGTGGGCGGTGCTGGGCTAGGAATCAATAATCCCCTGGCATCTCCCAATATTGACACGCGTAAAAAGAATGCACTGACAAAAGAGAGCGAGTACGGTGTGCTGGGAATAAAAGGCCCTCTCCTGGAAGTTTCTGCAAAGGCTGAGGACGTATGGGGACCTGCTTTAGGAGGAAGGGAGAAGGAGGAAAATCTCAAAACCGTTTCAAATCATCTGACCAGATTCAAGGATTATGTTGAGCTGAGCACGTCGATAGCAGACAGCATCAAACGCAAGGACTATGAATCATTAGTCGACGAGTTCAGCAGGGCAAGAAAAATTGCAGACGAAGCTCGACGATTGACAGAGGAAATAGGGGACGAGACACCGACAGAGCCCCAGCTTTACCAGTTGTTGATAGCGGGACGCATGTGGTATGATGTTGACCAGCAGATACGTGCCTTCAAACGTGATATCTGGAAGAGGCTGGTTACTCTTCACACCGCCTCCAGGACGGATGGCACAACTGGCCGCATTCAAGATCAACATATGGAACTCATCGGATTGCTTCTTGAGCTTGGCGCCGACGACAACCCTATCTGGGTATGGCTTTTGAGCCGATACGACCATTTGAAGGGCAAAATTCAATCGACAGCAGACCGTTCAAAAGTTGAGATCGAGGTGCTTCGTCGCCGGCTGGCCAGTAACGATAAACCGAACCCCAATATTATCGCTGCGCATCTTCGATCCTTAGGACGGCCGGTGATTGAGGACAAGCCTTTGACATTCGACTCACCTGAAGTAGTTGAGCTCTGGGAGAAGATGTTATCGTTCCTTAATAGTCTCCTGTCAAGTGAAGGTATTCTGGGTGAGGTGATAGAGTTCTGGCAGACAGTGCAAGGGTTCATTAATGGGTCTGCTCAAGCTGCCCTTCCGGTTGGATATCGCGGCGAGTCTCGGCATCACCATGAACTATCGCCGCAGAGCGTTGACGAGTTACGAAAGGGAGCTGTGGAACTAGTGGACTTGCTCCGAGAACACACTTATTCATTCTTCGTGGATATGCCCCCTGAAGATGTATCCCTGCTTTTCTCGCCAATCCCCAATACGCCAGCGCCGACGACGCCTGGATCCGCCACATTGTCATCTCCCAGAGATCCTCGCTTCAATTTTGACCCAAACAACATGCCTCCTCCGTCGCCCAAGAGGGGTGAAGTCTGGGAAAAGTTGGCATTCTGGCCTCCGTGGTCTAATTCCATCAGCGGCGTTCACTATCTGTCCAAGATGCTGACTTTGGTTGGCGCTGGAGCTGGTGATTTAGCATGCATTGAGCCAATTGAGTCCGGAGAAGGCCAGGTGATCGATCGCCTCAGAAGTCTTGTTGGAGGTTCCCGAGAGCGATGCGTGACAGCATTGTGCGCCGCCTGGAACAGAGATGCTGAGAATATTAAGTATGTTGAGGACTGGCAGCGCTCGGTTGAGATGGGGGACGTGACACGAATGCCAGCTAGCTTCGCTGCCTTCGAAGGAGCAGTCCTATCAGGCATGCAGAAAATTCTCTACATCCCTGATGCCATGTCCAGGTCAGGATCGGGAGATATTGTCTTGCCACCCCCGACCAAACTTCTCCAGATGGTCCGCAGCCAATATGTTACCACCCTATACAAGGCATTGAGTGGCATGGTAGAGAATGCCGAGCGATCTTTGAAGAAGACGGAGGACGACTGGTTAGTTGATAGCGAGAGATCGCTTGCATTGGCTGTGGCGCCGAGCATGGCTGGCAAAGGGGCATTGGACTCAGGGGACAGGGTAGGCTTTCTACCACCCACTTCGAACGACTTCACTGTACTGACAATTTCTTTTAGAACATTCGCATGCTTATGACTCTGAGCAACCTGTCATCACTGCGGTCGCAAGTCGTGCCAGGTCTCAACTTGCAGTTCGAGAATGCCTTCTCTGTCAAGTTGACTGACGAGTCCAAAAAGATTCGCGAAGTTCTTGGACAGATCCACGAACGACTTTTCCAGTCCTACACAAAGCAGTCAATCGAGAGGCTTCGCGATGTCATTCAATCAGGCATCTCTGCCCCTGACTGGGCTCCCGGTCAAGGGCAACGTACTCAGGCAGCTAAACCATACGTGTACGAGGCGCTTCTTACCCTTGTACTTGTCCATTCTCAGGTTTCTACTACTGCGCCAGCTCTCACGGTCGAAGTCTTGTCCTTCCTCCTCGAACAGACGTCCACCCAGCTCCTGGAAGCCTTCCGACGTCGGCCACGCTATACTCTAGAGGCACTCATGCAGGCAACCCTCGACGTAGAATTCGTCGCCCAGACCCTCAGCCACTACACTTCGGAGCGTGCTTCAGAGCTTCAGAGCCAAATCTATCAAGAGCTCGATGCGCGTACGGACAACGAGGCCCGCGCACGTCTCCAAGGCGAATTGTCCGAAATGCGCAACGTTCTCAAACGTCTTAGAGAAGCGAGCAAAAACGAGTTTGCTTGTTTCAAGAAGCCAAAAAGGCCTGGCCACGGCCCTAGCAGGAATAATAGCGGTCTGTCCGGTATCTCAGCCTAGAAGGCTCTGGATCCGCATATTTCCAGCATATCAAACAACCAAGAGCAGGAGGATGTCAGTTACACAACGGGTATGGACTCCACAGCTTAGAGCGGGTTCGGTGGGGAGGTCTGTGTATTTAAGAATACGTAGCACTGGAGCATAAGCGAAGTGAATCATGATCAACTTTCTTCACTTCTGCAAGCCCGTTCCATTGCTGAAGCCTTGATCAAAGAAATCTCGAGGTATATTGTTTCTTGATTTTTATCTATGCCGTGAACGCCGGAGTTGAACCACAACCCTTGATTTCTATTCTGTTTTCGTTGACTTTTCCTGCTCCCCTCATAACACATTGGGCCAAAGGCACCGTGCCTAGTCATACATATGTATATCGTGTGGTATCAAAATTCATGTTCTTTTCCGTCCAGTCATTAGCCATTAAACGGTTCCAATCAAATACGTCTTCTCCCCCGTGCATGATTTATGTCAATATACTCCGTTCGCAACGTTTGCAAGTGTCATAAGCATCGGCCTGTGACGAATCGTTCAAGGAGTGTTCGTAATGAGAAGGTGAGAGCAGAGAATCATCTCGAGGGATCGAGAGTCTGCTGGAGAGAAGGGAGAGCCATCTTGGCGGGCAAGGATTGTATCGTCTGTCACAGTGATTAGCCGGGCATTACAAACGGATTAGAACAAAGGGTACTCACAATCAAGATCGATGCTTTGGAAGTAAGTCCCTATAACGGGGTCTTGTTCCGAGGTGATCAGCTTGCCTGTCTCACTGCGAAGTGTTTGTGGCAGGGCCTTACGGATCGCCAAAAGCATCTTCAGCAGCCCCGCTAGATTACCACCCTGTTGTGTGAAGACACCCGGGTCTCGTTCTAGGGGCCACCCAGGGCGGAGATGATCTTGCTCCCAAGCCTTGAAAGCCCAAGTCGATTTCTCAAGACAGTTGAGGAAGATGACAGCCGTTAGATACATCTTGAAGTTCACTTTGACCTTGCTGTCCTGAAGCACGCGATGCATTCCGCTGAGCAGCGCCTTTGAAGTGTTGTTGGCCTTTCTCTCAGCTGCCGCGTTCAGCTGCATGCAAAGGGTCGTATAGATGTCAGCGTCGTTCTCGCTTTTGGCTTCTTGGATGCGCCTGGGTTCTTCATCCTTATTGGCTGGTCTTTCGATAACGTTCCACTGCCTCTCGCGATCGATGCTCTCCACCAAACCCCATAGCTCTAAGGACTTTCGAAGTAGATCATCCTCCGACTCTTGCAATTGCTGAAGAGCAAGACTCAGAGTGACACGCATGAACTTGGACGGCTCTCGGTCGATAAAAAGTTGAAAGACATCGCGCATATATGCCTCAACCTTGCCAGGAACATCTTCCTTGTCCTGATCGATCATAATAACCTGGAAGAATGAATCCTTGCTGCCTCTGGATTCTGCCAGCGACTCACTTGGCTCTAGCAGCGCGACCAATGCTTCGAGGAGTATGACTTTGCCAGTTTCAGGAAAGTGCGAAACCTCTATCATGGTGCCATCATGGGTCATATTCAGCTGGTTCTTCAAAAGGTTGATGCGATTTTGGGACAAGACAACCTGGACACCCGCCGAGTACAAATCAAGCTGCTCCTGGAGCCTCGTTCGCACACAACCAGTCCTCCACACCCTCGGTGCCAAAACCTTCCTGCACGTGTCGCATGGTGTTCCTTTGCCGCAATTTTTTCGAAGGATTCTGCACCTAATGCATGCACCTATTTTCCGTACTTCTTGCACCTCCTTTCGCCGTGCAGCAGTAAAGCGGGATCGCGCGTGTCGAGGTCTCCCATTGAGTTGACCATCGCTTGTGTCCATGCGAACACCGCCCCTGCTCATCTGGAAAGGTGTCGGTGGATGTTCGTGAAGTAAGGGAACAGGCGATGCAGTCGCCAAGTATGTCATTTCGCCCCATGGTTGCGAAATTCCACTGTCGGGAGCTGTTACGGCACTGGGCGAGGCTTCTACTGGGGTCGGAATGTCCATAGAAGGCGGTGTGGTCGAGGTACCAGTCTCGTGAACGAGCTGGGGGTCAAGGAGCGACGGGTTTAGCCTGGCTGTAGCAGCAACGGCGACCGATATGTTCGAGGCGTCTGGGGAAGCGACACTATTAGGAAGCAATGCTTGAAGTCGTTCCTCGGGTGATAACTCGGTTCCTGGGAGTGGTTGCTGAACTGCACCTGACACATTTGTTGTGAGAAGCGCGCCTTGCAAGTCAAGCTCTGAGGGGCCATTACCTCTGTTACCCTGCTGCGACCGGTTCTCGTAGCTCACAGGAGGGTTATCTAGAGTGAATTGCTCATGGAGCTCAAAGTGATCTGGAACATGCTGGGCGTCGGCGGGGTCAGCGGGGTCTACCACGCCTGCCTGTAAACTCTGAGCACGATTGTTCTCGTTCAAATCAACCTGACGTGAGGCTTCGGCGAGTGTCTCAAGGGCACTCCACCCTTGGGGGAGATTTGGGACATCAACTGGCTGTCCGTTCGGCTGCGCTTCAGGAGGCGGTCGATCGACAGGTGCTCGTGCATTGGTGATACCATGAAGTTCGAGACATGCTCGCATACGATCTGACTCGGAGATGGCAGGACATTTCTTGGTGATGTGCGTTGTCAAGCTATCTATCCTTCCCTTTGGAAAGTTCTCACCGCATTGTTTGCATGTATGCGGATATCGGTTACTGTTGTCGTTGAGCTTAGGTCCCCGGACGAAGTACTCGAGAATGAGGGGATTGGGCTTGCGGCCCATTGCGCGCTCTGGGGAGTCGTTGCAAGCGCGTCGCCCGCAACCTGAACTGTCAAGGCGTCTGATACGCCGTTTCCACCAGAGGCCAGTGCCGTAAGTCCAAGAGGCTTCAGAATGGCTGCAGGATTGATAACGTAGGGCTGGGATTTGATGATAGAATTGTGCCGTTGCTGCGATTCTGCCTTGACAGACCGACAAATTTCTCACACCGCCTGTAGACGCGGATTTATGGTTGGTCCGGCCAAGTCGAGAGCCGTCTTATTGGCTGAAAATTTCCGAAGTCTGATAGCTTTCTTAGTCATTCTCTGCGACCGCGGGGCATCAAAAAAAGTGAACCCCGCGCTTCAGCTATCATCTAATATCAGGCGTTGTCTACGGATAACCAGGTTTTCAATTGCCACTAACAAGATACAGCTACATCTGATACTGCTCTCAAAATGAAGAACACTCAGCGTCTCGAACTGCCGGCAGCGGCTGACATGCATGTCCATTTACGTCAGGGCGATATGATGGACTTGGTTGTTCCAACGGTTCGCCAAGGAGGAGTCGATACGGTATTCGTGTATGGACTCTGGACTATAACAGACTGGATATTAAAAGCTAATACAATATGATAGTATGCCTAATCTCGTATGTTATGTCTTGTAGTGATGTTGTTCAAAACTCATAATTGTCCAATGGTTTGTGTACATGACAGCTGATCCATGCCACGCATAGTTGCCTCCCCTTACTGCCGTCGAGCAGGTATGTATTCATAAAACTGCCTTAGTAGACTTGTGCAAGATCAAGCCTGACTGCGGTACCTGTAGGTCCTCGAGTACAAGGCCAAGCTCACTGCCATCACCCAAGATGTCAACTTCCTCATGTCACTCTATGTGAGTTTCAACCCACCCTATACTGCCAGTCCCTAACTCGTATGAGCTTCACCCTTCAGTCACCCCTGAAGTGATAGCCAAAGCTGCCGAGGCTGGTGTAACCGGTGTCAAGTTATACCCTCAAGGTGCGCCATCCTGCCCAGCTCTATAAGTGTAATCACTTACACCGTCCGTGCAGGTGTAACCACCAACTCTGAGAGTGGTGTTTCGGATATCACAGCCTTCTATGATACCTTTGCCGCAATGGAAAAGCATGGAATTGGTTAGAACCCTAAAAAGTTCTATCCCAGGCCAAACTAACCGTTATTCTGTGCTAGTCCTGAACATTCACGGAGAAGTCCTCGAGTCTCTTGCGCCGGCCGACACAACCCTTGAGGAGGCTTTCCTCCCAACCCTAAAGCAGCTCCACGAACGATTCCCTCAGCTACGCATCGTGGAATGTCCGCCCTCCTCAAGATCAGGATAGAGATTGTTAACATCTGTTTTAGCTTGAGCACTGCACTACCTCCGCTGCTGTGGAGGCTGTCAAGGCCTGCGGCCCAACTGTAGGCGGTATGGTGTCAAGTATCCGACGCTGATGATGCTCAACCCTGACTAGTTTCATAGCTACCATCACCGCTCATCACCTCTACCTCACTTCCCACGAGGCCTGCTGCGATCCTTTCGCCTTCTGCAAACCCATTCCTAAGAAGCCAACCGATAGAGATGCCCTGATCAAGGCTATTGTCAGTGGCAGCTCCAAGTTCTTTTTGTAAGTCTCGGGCTCAAGTTGAAGCGAAGTTCTTGTTTTGATACTAATTCTCTGGTAGCGGTAGCGACAGCGCTCCCCACCCCTTGCAGTCCAAGACCACTGCTGAGCAGGGAAAGGCGCCTGCTGGCGTTTTCACTCAGCCTTACGTTGTGCAACTTGTCCTCCTTGGTCTCGAGGAAGCTATCGAGCGTGGCGTCATCTCGGAAGCTGATGTGACACAAGAGATACTCGAGAACTTCCTCAGTCGTAACGGACGTCGCTTTTATAAATTACCCGATGCCTCTGGTAAGAAGATTATCCTAGAGCGCAAGGGTGACAAGATCCCCACTAGCATCAAGAGTGCGGACAGCAAGACTGAAGTTGGTATCTCGCGACATGGAGCTGAGGTATTCAGTTTGACGTGGGCCTGAGTTATGGCTAACATTGAAATCGGGGTGAGGTGTAAGGTTACGCAGAACTATAGATCAAGGTGTCAAAAAGCAAAGTGTGATATTCAAACAAGGTTTCATGTTTCGCCAGTACCAGTAAAGATGCAATGCCGTGCTACGAATAGAGCAGATATAAATGCAACGTACGCTGACAGCCATAACTCCATGCTATGCTCTCAAATTTCATATAACCCAAGCGGATGTAAGGAGTATTTGATTACAAAACCAGCCCTTTATCTAGATTCTTCATCCCTTCCCCAAACATTGCGGAATTCGTCCTGGTCTATTCCATAATCGGATGGGTAATCGGACGCTGCATGGGTTTCTTGCTGATTTCGATCGTCGCTCCAGGCTCTAGATTCTTCGTTTTTGGGGCTCTCGTGTCCGTCGTGTCCACCAACTTGAGCGGTTTCTGCAAGAGCGGGAGGCCCCTTGTTCAGGCCTAGTTCGCCTGGGTCTGGTTCGGCATGCTTGACAACTTTCCTTGGTTTCTTTTTCTTCTTAATCGAGACAACAGCTTCAGGTTGAGGCTCCAGCTGGCGCTGTGAATCACGTCCATTCCCTCCACTCCTTTGCTTCCCTTTGTTTGTTGCGGGAGGATACTCTGTTGCCGGTGACCTCACGGACGGGCTGGCATAAGCAGAAGACCTCGTGCCAAAGCTGCCAGGAGAACGGTATCGTTCCCTCAGCGGTTCACTGGCGGTAATGACCGGGTACTGTATCACATTAGCGACATAATTGCATGGCGACCAATCACGCTTACATTCCAATCGCCATATTCTAATTGGCGTGCTTGCTCGTACAGGCGATCCTCATCAGCATCTATCTCGGGTTCTTCGAAGGTACCGTGTATGTTTTCGTTGATCTGATCGGGTCTGTTGTCGCTTGATTCCCCATTCCCGCGGAGAAGAGGCGTTGTTGAATTTACCTCCCCAGGCTTTGGAAGCCAGTATTTCCCCTTTCCACCACGCTCGTATCGCATACCTTCTTTGAGTCTTGCAAGACGAGACTTGGAGTCTTCGTGAGCCATGACCTTGTCACCAGAATCAAAGATTCTGTAGCCGTACGTATCTCCCCGGAAAGTCAATTTCGAATCTTCGATAAGATCTCTCACTCCAAAAGAATCTTTGAAAGCATGGCGCAAGGGCATTCGCGCGGATAGAATGCTGTTATCAGCAAAGTCGTGCCACGAGAAAGCGTACCAATGGGCAACAGCAAAGATAGGCATTTCCACACAAATAAGAGCGTCCTGGATAGCCGCTGCCAGATTGTCGGAGGTGTAACCCTCAACATTATCAGGGATTGCACCCAAGAAAACCAGAATTGACAGAAAAAAGCCCTGCCAGTAAGAAGCAAAGATGATGAGCTTAATACATAAGAACTTGGGCACAGGCCTGAACGGCTTCAAGTCATGATTCATGCAGACCCAGAAGAGACCAAGCGCATATAAACTGACGGTGACACTGATGTTGTAAATGATGCCACTCCAAAGGTATCCCGAGCTCAAACCAATATAGCCCTCTTGATAAGTACCAGTTGCTTTCATGATGATAGCAGATAGAGCAAGAATAGGCTTGAGCCAGGCATACTGAAGAATGCCGCGCTTGATGGACAAAAACGTATGGGGATCCGAGATGTCGACCTTGGGAAGAACGTGGTTGAGGGGCCAGAGGTGGTGTACTGGAGCTCGACCATGTGTCATAATGATGAGAGATCGCTCACCACCAAGGTAATTGATGAGGAGCTGGAAGAAGGTATATATTGTGAAGGCTTCGTAGATATCGCGGACCGGATCAAGAAACGCGGCGGCTTTCAACGACACCATGCTTGTCCATGATGCTATCGAGTATATAGGAACCATGAGAAGAATTCTAACGACGTATCTTTGTAGTAGGGGTTTACGGTAGTTTTTAGCCTGCAACATTATCGAGCTGGATGCTGAGGTTAGCCATGTGCATTACCATGCGTGACGCGACGAGTTCATACACAAAAGAGAGTATTGTCGCAACCACAGAAGCGACACCCGCGACCACGGTTGTGGCATAGGTGAGCTTCTGGCCAGTACCGCCATCCGCCGTGATCCCGACGTATTCTTGCATTTCTACTTGAATTTTGTAGTTCGGCGGGTGTGATATGAGAAAGGGCAGTGGCTGAATTGTCCTAACACATGACGGCCAGTTTTCCAAAAGTATTTCGGTGAACTATAGATGTCGCTGACAATACGTAACGAGAGACGTAGTATGCAAATGTGTCGAGGATACTTGGACCCCGTCGATGACCACGCTTTCAAGCTTTCGTAGGAGCCGTGTGTTGCTTGGCCATGTAGACACAGTTGAAGCTTGAATGTTGGGGCAGATGATGTATTTGCTGCCTTGAGTGTGGTACGTAACAGTGTCTGAGGAATGATAGCTCCGGGGGGCGGCTTATCGTTCATGCGCCCGCATGCCTGCCCAATATTGAAGATCCACATTGAGACTAGCCGACCAAGGTTCGTAATTAGCAGAAATAGTCTATTTGCTCTAGTGACTGAGGAGGTTGTTGCATCAGTAGGTAGTTAGTTATTCAAGCTGCAGAGAAGTTCCAAAACTAAGGAAAATGATCTCCTTCTCCCCTCCAGGTTGGTGCCATAAACTGAATGTGGTGACATGCATGCAGCCAGCCTCATACTGAGCCGTGGTGCTTATAAGAAGCTTGTCTGTCCACTGATGCAATTGCGGGACGGGATGGAGTGGACGCTAAACACTTTGGGGAGCCGGACGCTAGAATCTCCAGCTCGACCACTGAAGCCAAGCGATGTCCAGTGGCTCCACTACCCTGCATCCGCTGAGTGACAGGGGCAGAGGCCTACCTTACTTCGACAACCGTGCTGCCGTATTCCTGTCCCGTCGCGAGTTGGTTTCTTCCATTGTGACCTGACAGCCCATACAGGTCTTGACCGACTCCAACATCCCCTAGCAAGCCAAACTTGCTATGGCCGACTCACTTACAGACTTTTGCGCAAACACCTCAGCTCTGTAACCACAAATTAATAAAACCTAACAGTATAATGCGACTCATCTACCAATCCTTTAGTGGAGCCCCGTGAGCTCCTTCGAATATATTCAACATGAATATCACCATGCCTGGCCTCAACAATGCGATTGTCGTAGCCAGGGCCGCTGAAGGAAATCCCCAGTTCAACTAGTATGCTCCCAATCTACCAAGAGCCCGTTAAAGCTGCTGCTCACGTACAATAGTAAATTCCTTATTTTTATGGCCTTGTGCTGTTTCCTGGCGATCTTCTTTGTCCTATACTTCAATCGACTCTTCGCGTCGATCGTATCCTACGCCCTCCGAGCTTATACATGGCACCACTATCGAGTATACATAGATGTTAAGGCTATACAAATATCCCTTCTTGGTGGTCGAGTCTTCTTTACAGGTTTACGATACCATGGCGAGAACGAGACGTTTATGATCCAGCATGGCTACATAACATGGCGATACTGGCTACGACGAGTTCGAGCCGCGGATATAATCGACACTCAACGATCGAAGCTCTCCTCCGGCGATGCTGCGCCTACAAGCGATGCCAAGAACCCGGAGCTTCCTTGTCGTATCCAGGTGGATCTGACTGGATTGGAATGGTTTGTGTATAATCGTAGCCCAGCCTATGATGGTATACTTGCTGGTCTTACCCAGACCAACGACCCGGAAGCTCGTTCAAGCGGAATGTCAGAGAAGGATGAGTCTACTACACGATCACGAAGTCACAAGAAGGAGGGCGGGTCCGTGGCTGGCAATGAAAAAGAGACGGATGTGAAGCAGGAGTTCAGCGAACGAGCCAAGAGCATATTCCGACGCACGACCACGGGCTTTGGAAGCGGCGAGGATGATGAACAGACCAGGGATGATGAAACCGAGCTTCCGTTCGTGCTTCGACTGTTCCCTGTGCATATTCGGTGCCAGAAAGCGGCTGCGGTCATAGGTAATGAAAACACGAAAGCCATCCTTATCACCAAAGCGGACTCGTTAGATGTGGAAGTAGATGCTTCGGAAACAACTACACCTGATCCATATCGACAAACCTTCAAGGTTCAATTCCAACACCCGGTCATTGAAATTAAGGAGAACGAGGACTCCAAGGAGGATCAGGTCACTCGGGCGACCCGAGACCGTGACAATACCCAAACTCAGGAGGCATTATCTAAGCGATCTTTCTTCCGCCACCATCGCCGAAAAGCCGTTAATTCGCTGCGGAATTTAGTTCCGTACTGGCGGCGGTCTGTAGAATCCTTCTCAACAGACTCACGGACTGCCATGACTACCGCTACTTCACAAATGCCAGGGGCAAATCAATGGCAAGGACTGACCCGCTATCTCGATGACCGAGACCGAGATGATAGAGCTCGTTGGGCATCCGTAGAATACGCAGCTGTGACGACGATTCTCGACAGCCCTGAGGCTGTATTGACAGTATTCTGGGATGCTGTTGGAAAGGTACCCGATCAGAGTCGCTATGGAGGTGCCAAGACCTTCCCATTCAGCATCAACGGAGACGTACCCCCTGCTTGGGGTATGAACTTTTCAATTAAAGGAGGCACCATGAACTATGGCCCCTGGGCAGATCGTCAGAGAGCAGACTTGCAGCGCTTCTTTTTCCCATCACTATGCAAAGATGCTATGCCTGCCAAACCGCTGAAACCAGGGGATTGGAGAGTTGCTACAACGTTCCAACTATACATCGAAATGGACGACGCAGTCACGCTGCGAGTTCCCATTAGAGAAGAGTCCAAAAATTGGCGCTGGCGTGGCAAAGAACCGCCCATGCGACACGCCAAACCTCCCACCAAACGAAAGCAGAGGAACCGGACCAAGAAGAACAGCAAAACAGACGCAACGGAAATTCGGCCTGCCGGATGGTTGGAAGTGAAGCTCCCCGCGAATTCTTCAGTCAAGTTCAACATGGATATGCTGGCTAGTCCAACAGGCTATACCACAAAACTCGATGTTGACTTGCCAAGTTCTGAGCTATGGAGCAGTGTAAACCATGATCTCTTGTGGCGATCTGGTGCTCAAATAATATCCTGTGACCTCTCGAACCCACTAGCCTGGAATTCGCTCAGGAACTGGCACTTTAACATAACTAGCTCAAAGATGGAACTTTTCATGCTGAGAGATCATATCTTCCTACTTACAGATCTGGTTAACGACTGGACAGCAGGTCCGCCTGCTGACTATCTTGTTTTCGTGCCCTTCAAATATCATCTCAATCTTTCCTTGAACTCGTTGCAGCTCTATCTCAACGTCAACGAAGCCAACATCATCGACAAGGCAACGGTCATTGAAGATAACACTTATCTTATACTTTCGAGCCCTTGCTTGACCGCTGAGTCTTGCATTCCGGCTGAATCCTTCCGGCCAAGCAAGAATGCCATTCCCTTTGATGTTCGGGCTGATCAGTTGGACATGGCGCTTCAAGTTCCTCAATGGAACACACAGGCCGCCTTCCTCTCTTCGAAGCAACTGGGCCATATTGAAGGCCTTGCGGTAGATGGAAGTTACAACTACAATGCCACGACGTCGTCAGCAAACACGGACACACTTATTCTCAATGTACGCGGCCAGTCACCTTATGTACACTTGTATGGGTTTCTGATTCGATACGTCATACTCTTGAAGGATAACTACTTTGGAGAATTTGTTCACTTCCGAACGCTAGACGAATATCAGAATCAGCTTCAGATGAAGAAAAAGAATCCTGACGCGGAAGCTGTAACACAACCTCCGCCCAAAAAGTCCAATGACATGGATGTCATTCTAGGTGTCAGAATTGAGGATCTCAAGGTCATGTTACCAACGAACCTCTATTCTGCTGACCGCTACATAGAGGGCGAGCTGGCTAGCGTCTCTGTTGATTTGCGCTTCACCAATTATTTCATGGAAGTCGAGGTCGAGGTTAGTCCTATCAGTCTTGCGCTAGGATGTAGCGAAGCCACTCTGGACTCCCCTGGCATGTCATCGTCCAATACCCAACTCTTCATCGATGGCGTTCGACTATTCGGACACAAGCTCTTTGGACTGCCGCCGTCTGAACCAGCATACGTCTGCAACTGGGATGTCAATGTCGGCGGGATCACCGGAGAGTGTACATCTGAATTCCTGGTTGCAGTAGCAAAGGGCGGCAAGGCCCTTGCCTTTTGCTTCGATGATGTGGAGAACGCCCTTGTGCCATACTCATCACTTGTGTTCTATGATATAACATTTGCTCGAGCTGCGGTGGAGTCTATTCAAGTTTGGTTGCATGTCGATGAAGCTGCTTTCTTGGTGTCGACTGATGCTATCGATGCATGCTTCAACGACTGGGCCAGATCTCATTATTCCAAGCGTGCAGATATTACCATGCCAAACATTCAAATCTCATGTCTCAATGCAGAGTCAGCGGGAAGACAAAAATCCAGATACCACCATCCTGTGGAAACAGATGCCCACTTCCAAACAACCGTCCGCCTTGCTGTCATTGGACGCAAATTCAAATTCAGCGAAGAAAGAAGGATCCAGCAGGAGTTGGTTCAGAGAGAGGACCAGCGCACACATCGAGCTGAATTTCTCCTCTTGCCGGAATATCTGGACGAATTTGTCCCAGAGGTGATTGACCCTCCAGCTCAATGTGCACCTCCCCCTCCTCATCCAGCCGTGTCCCTCGAGGGTGAGAGGGACGATGCTTCGCGGAGGACCATAACCTCGCGTTATTCGCGAGGATTGACTCATAAGTCATCATTCCTCTCTCTCGCAGAATCTAGCAATGGAAGTGTTGTGCTTGCACATAGTCAATACAGAGCTCGATCCAGATCTAAACAGGATGATTTTCTGGCGGTTAGGTCGTCGTCAGCAGACAACCGACGATCTCTAAGGGCTAGAGGCTCGTTTGGCTCACATCGCTCAGCCAACGACCATGTCACGAAAGACGACATTGCACACTCTTCAGTCGCTTTCTCAAGCCAATATGTTTCGCCTCAATTTCCGTTGCATGGCCTACGACCAAGCACGCATGAATTGCCTTTCCAGAGCATTGAGGAAGGCGATGACGACGGATTTGACACGATGAGCAT